>QDHC01001039.1:255740-290055 GCA_013186455.1 Papilio dardanus tibullus
ACGCACGCACAGCGCGCAGTACTACCATGACACCAGGTCTCTGCAGCGCCCGCGCGGACAGTACGGGTGAGAACACTGACATAACCAGCTCACTACACATTACACACTATATTTTAACAGTGGTAGAGTCCGCTTTAACATCTTCGCACGAATTGTCTCGCGCTGACATACCACACACACAGAAGACACGCGTCAAATGGAAGCTATTCCGTGTTTCGTCTGACGAGTGTGGTGCCGGAGGCCTAATGTTAGTCCGCCTTCCCTTCCTATCATTTTCTTATAAGGAAATGATAGGAAGGGGAAGGTGATAAGGCGAAGGAGACGTATAGGAATAGGAATTATCCTCTTGGTGTGAGTCTCCTCCTCCATAGATTAAGAGTAGGCAACGCATCTGCAATTGCAGATGTCTATGGGCAGCGGTCGCTTCGCTATTTCAGCGAGTCCAAGTGGCCGCTTGCTCGTTTGTCACTTTATAATAAAAAAAAAAGTTTACTATATGTCCCCACCGAGGAACTCGGAGCCTACCCTGAGGGGTGACTAGGTCATAGACAGAGCTGGCCCAGTGCGTGACTTCACACATATCTTTGAATTTCTTCACCGATATGTGCAGACATCACGATGTTTTCCTTCACCGTAAAGCCTTGTGCGCACTTGGTATTTTAGTCGAGTAGCAAGTATCCGAACAAAGGATTTACTAATCTATTCTACTAAATTGTCGCTATTCGGACACGTTTAGTTACTTTACTACCCTAATGCTTAGGTTTAGGCTTAAACGAGTCCGAACAGTAGTAAATCCTTTGATCGGATAAATGCCACTTGCTACTCGACTAAAATACTATCCTGGTGCAAACAAAGCTTAAGTTAAGAGCGTCGGGTAAATATGTACATATAAAATTGGAATATGGAAAAACTTATTAGTAGATGGCGGGATTCGAACTCTGGACCTGCAGTTTATAAATCAAGAGGTAAACCCCTGAGCCACCGACGCTATGACTTACATAGTTACTTTTATATTCTATAGGAAATATGATTTTTATTTGTATCGTTGCTAGAAATTCGATAGGTCGAAATTATTTAGTGTGTTTGAATTATTTCACTGTTAAGGTTTACTTTTTAACCGACTTCAAATTAAAGGAGGTTATATTTATTTCTTAAAAATTGAATAGTTTTTAATTAAAAAAAAATGGGACCAAATGACACTACCTACCTACCTTTAAATTTAAACAATAATTATGAAAATCAGATATCCAAGAGATAATTATTAGCTACTAAAAATCATACAGAGAAAGTGAGATCCTCCTTCTTTTAGTAATCGGTTAAAAACAGCTACAATGTTTATTATGAAACAAAAATAAGCTTTATAAAATAACATCAAATATATTTATTAGAAGTAACTCAAAAACTACTAAATAACTTTTTAAAACGTAAATATGAGACCAAATGGCAGCTATTTTACATCGAACAACAAAAGATTCACGTAAATCGGTTCAGAACCCGCTGCTTAATTTACGAACATACATAAAAAAACTCATTGACTTGATAACCTCCTTCTGTTGGGAGTCGGTTAAAAAAATATCAACCCTGTTTTTGAAAAAAAAAACATAAAAAATATAGGCTTTTTATTTATATCCATTTTCTATTATCAATGGAAGTCAACGCTTAATTACTTTGTGCTCTATTGTGTCGTTTCACTATTAGCTTGAATGAAATGTTCACTTGACCTATTTCTTAGTAAAATCAATAACTGACGTTGCCGTCAAACTAAGGTTACGTATTTTGTATGATTTATAACAAGACCGTGTGGCCTAATGGATAAGGCGTCGGACTTCGGATCCGAAGATTGCAGGTTCGAGTCCTGTCACGGTCGAAGATAATTTTTTGTTGTTTTGTAATACTAGCTGTTGCTCGCGACTTCGTCCGCGCAGAATTTAAAGCTTAGCCTATGTTACTCGGGAATAATGTAGCTTTCTAATAGTGAAAGATTTTTGTAGATCGGTCCAGTAGTTTTTAAGTTATTTCAATACATATAAAATACAAATCTTAATATTTTGAGTTTTTTAGTAGTTTAAATATAAAAGCAATTTTAAGATTTTATCACTATCAAAAAATCCATTTTTTCCACACGTTTACTTGAGATTATATTGTGCAAGATTTTTAACAAATTAAAGTTAAAAAAATTGCAAATGAGTGTAGCCTTAAATACGAAGGGTTAGTTAAACAGTTCACGACCACTTAAGGGGTCACATTCCATATATTAATCATCTTGAAAATCTTTAACCTTCCTTGTTTAGTTCATACGGTGGTCGAGAGAGGGACCGCTCTGCTTATTCCTTGCCCCGGGGTCCGCGGGGCTCGCAGGGGGCGCGCGCGGACACCGCGGGGGCACAGCCGGGCCCCCAGCCGGACTTTTACTTCATGCCTTCCCAGCGGAAACACGAAGGTGAGATCATAAGAGTATATGTACCCAGACATGATTGAATATGCTTAGTATAGAGAAAAATAATCCTTATCCTTACATAGTATAAAACAATAACGCTTTTTATGTTTGTCCCTATATATGCTTGAATCTTTAAAACTACGCAACGGATTTTGATGCGGTTTTTTTAATAGACAGACCGATTCATATGGAAGGTTTATATGTATAACTAGCGACCCGCCCCGGCTTCGCACAGGTGCAATTATTGGAATGACTGTTATATACAACGTTCACAGTTTTTGTGCGGTGTATTTAGTATTAACATTGCACCCGTGCGAAGCCGGGGCGGGTTGCTAGTATTAAATATAACAATTTGACGAAAATTTTATTAGATTTTCTCCTCTGATGGGTCTATAATTATGATAAAGTTTTGTATTCAGGTAACCATTGTCTAAAAATTTTTATAAAAATATTATTTTTCCTAAAATAATTAAAAAAACAGTTCTTAGTTTTATAACAAGTGTTAAGAATTCAGATTTAATTTTATAGTTTTAGGAAATTGTACATAGAAAAAAAACTTTATTTAAACGAAAATATTTAATGCGTGATGGTTTTAAATAAGTTTATTCAAATTTGTTATTTTAATATCTTAGGGGCTTATACAATACAGCGGGGCTAGCCAATCGAATATCGAATGTCATTGTCAGTTTCGTACATGTTTTGACATTCGCTTTGGGAACCCCCCTGATGTAAGTCGCCGACGCGTACTTGTTTACTATACTATATAAGTCGCTGAAGCCTTGTACACACTAGGATAGTATTTTAGTCGAGTAGCAAGTAGCAAGTATCCGAACAAAGGATTTACTAATCTATTCTACTAATATGTTGCTGTTCGGACATGTTTAGTTACTTTAGGTTTAGGCTTAAACGAATCCGAACAGTAGTAAATTTGTCCGGAAAAATGCTACTTGCTACTCGACTAAATACTATCCTGGTGCGAACCAGGCTTTAGTTACTGAAAACTACTATTTATTTTTATCTGTCATAGTTATAAAATATATGTAGTATATTTTGTCACAAAATGTTATACATTTAAAAACACGGTACAAATATTAACAAGAATTTAGTTGAAATAAAATAATAACCAAATATTAACAATTAGCTATAAAAATAATAAGAGTCTGTAGATTTAGTTTTTTTTATATGTAGGGGCCAAAGAGATATTATACATAGATGGAGCGCTCCATACTAATTTGACGTTAAAACGCGTGCCAAGAAAGAAATTATTAAAAAAGTAAAATCTTGCCAATATCATGAAACTTCCCAAGTTTGGGAAAATATGTGTTTTTTTTTTAATTATTAAAATAAACAATAGAATAAACTAAAATATTTATAATCGCTTTTTTATTATTATTATTTTATTTAAAACAATTTAAATCCAAACAATTTTTAACAATGGTTGTTATAAATTTTTTATTAGCGTTTTAAAAATGTCTCGATTTATTACAATATTAAACTTTAGTAAATACTATGAAATAAAATTTAAATTTGAGAAAAGAGGTTACATTCGGTCGACTTTTTATGTCGGCAAATGTAATTTAGAGGTCAACACTTAGGGAGATTTCCCTACATTTGACCTCCGGAGGTCAAAGAAAATGCCTCACTTTTAGGCTTCGAGTATTCCATCTACAGTATAATATATCTTTGGTAGGGATTTATAGAACAGAACTATTTTAGATATATTTTTATGTAGGATTGTAAATATATCTTTGTAATAGTATTTTTAATACAATAAAGACCAGTAAATTGTATTTACATATATTTTTATAATTTATTAACATGTATAGAGATAATTTTTGGTAGTTTGCGCGAATACTACAAAAGCTTGTAGAGATGGCGCTGTAGTTAATTAGATTTTTCTTTATAATATGCAAAATAAATTAAATATAATAAAATGGCTTTTATTTTTGCTTACATATTTGAGTATCAAACGCTGCTTTTCAGGTAAATATTATTTTTATTTGGGTTTGGTTTTACGGATCTAAGTAAAAGGGGTCTGAATTTACTTCCTTCAAATTTATGTTAGCCTGGTACCTTTTAAAAAACATTTTTAAGAAATAAAAAACTAAAATTAAGTATTACAAATAAAATATGTTGTATCTATTTACTCTTGATTCCTTTAAAAGTGGACCCCCAAAAAAGCTAAGACCCCCGAAAGGTACAAGCACCCCAAAAGCGTCAAGACCCCTAAATTATAATGCTGAGGGTTCTAGTGAGTTCTCTCAAGCCTTGTTCGCCCACCAGGATAGTATTTTAGTCGAGTAGCAAGTAGCATTTATCCGAACAAAGGATTCACTACTGTTCGGAATCGTTAAAGCCTAAACCTACGCACTAGGGTAGTAATTTAGTAACTAAACGTGTCCGAACAGCAACATTTTAGTAGAAGAGATTAATAAATCCTTTGTTCAGATACTTTGTTGCTATTTGCTACTCGATTAAAATACTATCTTAGTACGTACAAGGCTTTGGATCGCATTCGAGGGTGGCCACCGCGGGCGT
The DNA here is from genome assembly GCA_013186455.1 of Papilio dardanus tibullus. Taxonomy (NCBI): domain Eukaryota; kingdom Metazoa; phylum Arthropoda; class Insecta; order Lepidoptera; family Papilionidae; genus Papilio; species Papilio dardanus. The sequence continues at coordinate 260,716 of QDHC01001039.1, forward strand.
TATAGTGGGCGAATCCCTTACTAAAGTAAAGTTCTCCAAAATTAAGTAAAGACCCCTAAAGATCCCCTTTTCTTGGTTTTCCGTTATTTGTGTGTGTTAATATTGTGTATTACGTTTCATACTAATTTATTTTTATTGTTAAAAAATATCATAAAATTTGTATTTGTCTTGAAAAATATACCAGAAGTAATTTGCATTGCTTATAAAGATAACAGTTTGGTTTTTTTTATTATCTTTTTAAAGACGTTTTTTTTTTTTGAATAATTTAAAACTTAACCTTTTATCATTATTTTTTATGAAGGAACGGAACGGAAAACTTTATTCTTTGGTGTTGGCATTTTATGTTTTTACTGTTTATAAAAATTGAATAAAATAATTATCTGTTATTTTGTTTCAGAATTTTAAAACACGAAAACCCCCACGCTGTTATGAATACATTAAAAATAATTAAAATATTTATTGTGTGAGAATTTTTTGTATTCTTTGTATACAGTCCAACCACGATAACTCTGAATTGTTTAATTAACATATTTGATCAAGTAATATATCAAATATTTCTGTATAAGTCCCCATCCTAAAGCGTTGTACGCACTAGGATAGTATTTTAGTCGAGTAGCAAGTAGCAAGTATCCGAACAAAGGATTTACTGATCTATTCTACTAAAATGTTGCTGTTCGGATACGTTTAGTTACTAAATTTCTACCCTGGTGCGTAGGTTTAGGCTTAAACGAGTCCGAACGGTAGTAAATCCTTTGCTCGGATAAATGCTACTTGCTACTCGACTAAAATACTATCCTAGTGCGTACAAGGCTTTAGCGAAGCCACTCAAATCGACTATTTTAGTTTCCAAGCGACTTATTTACATTGTATTGCGTCGTTTGGAGACTAAAAATAGCATATTTCTGTAGCCTAATTTTGTACAATATGGCTAAGTGTGAAAAAATGCCGTATATTATCAAATCTGGATAAGCGATATACGATAACTAGCGACCCGCCCCGGCTTCGCACGGGTTCAATTATTGTTAGTATGGCTGCTCACAGCCATATACAATGTTCACAGTTTTTCTGTAGTGTATTTAGTATCAGTTTAGCACCCGTGCGAAGCCGGGGCGGGTCGCTAGTTGCGACTATAATTTGAGATTTAAACTATTCTATCTTTCAAGTTGGATCGAACTGCACATGGTGTGCGAATTTTATTGTAATCGGTTAAGTGGTTTAGGAGTCCATTGAGGACAAACATTGTGACACGAGATTTATATATATTAAGATATTAATAATGTAGTAATAATAATCCAAATCATATCTAGTCCCTTCACAATAAGCTTTGCTTTCATTATTTTAACGCACTTAATTATTTATTACATTTAAAAACCGGTTACAATGACATCGAAGTTATTGACAAATACAGTCGTAATAACCAATAGCATAGAAAACTAATATTATTTTATTTAAAAGAATTTTATAACGTAAAGGAATTTATCAGGAACTAGCTGTTGTGCGCGACTTCGTCCGCGTTGAACTAAATAATATAGTCTATGTTACTCGGGGATAATGTAGCTTTCTAATGGTGAAAGAATTTTTGAAATCGGCCAAGTAGTTCTTGAGTTATTTCAATACATACAAAAATACAAAGTTTCTGTCTTTATAATATTAGTATAGATTTACTTTTAGTCGTTGTAACCGATTGTCTTGGTTAACCGATGTCGTATTAAGCGGTTTCTACTGTATTCATAATATAATGATATAGATTAATTTTAATTAAACTTAAAAGAGCTGATATTTGTGAATATGGTCACTATAAGCGAGAGGCCAAGTGACCGATTTTCGTCTGGCTTATAGAGGTTTCTCTCTAATTAGTTTCTCGCTTATGGAGGTAGCTCGTCGGGACCAGAGAATGACTCGCTTATAGAGGTTTCTTGCTTATCTAGGTCCGACTGTATTGTTTAAAAAACTTAAACTATGTAAAATTTATGTAGATTATTTTTCAATTTTTAGAAACAGAATTTGTATTTTTAAGATTTTTGTTTCAAATATCTATAATTTAGGATATATTAATTTAGTTTTTTCTTTTGAAAAACTTATATAGAGTAAAATAAATTAAACTAATTTAATATTAAACATAACGTCTAAACTGTGTAATATATTTTGGGTTAATAAATATATGTACAAAATATACATTTCTTTTAATAGATATTAAACAAAGAGATATTATACATGGAGGGAGCGCTCCATACTAATTTGACGTTAAAATGCGTGCCAAGAAATTATTAAAACAGAAAAATCTTGCCAGTATCATGAAAAAAAATTCCCAGGTTTGGGAAATTGTGTGGGATTTTTTTTTAAAATAAACAATAGAATAAACTAAAATATTCATTAAAATGTTAATTATCGGTTTTCATTATTATATTTTATTTAAAACAATTTAAATCCAAACAATTTCTAACAAAGACTATTTTTGTTTTATGGTTGTTATAAATGTTTAATTGGCATTTTAAAAATGTCTCGATTGATTATAATATTTCACTTTAGTAAATACTTTAAAATAAAATTTAAATTTGAGAAAAGAGGTTACATTCGGTCGACTTCTTATGTCGGCAAATGTAATTTAGAGGTCAACACTAAGGGCAATCTCCCTACGTGAGACCTCCGGAGGTCAAAGAAAATGCTTCACTTTTAGGCTTCGCGTGTTCCATCTATAGTATAATATATCTTTGATATTAAAGTTAAAAAAAACCTTTATTATTAACGTACAGGGCCCCGCTGCATATGCAAAGTGTGCAATTCCATCCCTAAGGGGCGCCAAAGACAAGAGCTCAAAACATTTCTGAAAAAAGTTTAGTTCTTTGCTTTATTCCAAACACCTACCTAACATAAAAAAAGATAATTAAGCATGCTTAAAGGCCGTCAATATATTTAATTTACACATAGGCGCTAGTAATAATATTTAATATAAAGGGTAATTAAAAATTAAATAAGTAATTAAAATATATATATTGTAATTTTATATAATAGATATTTCTCACGATATAATCTTTATTTATATGTGTATGTTTTCATATATTCTTTTGTATGTAAATTGGTTTTAGAATAACAATGCGGTGCTCTCGTACCTAAGATTATAAATAAAACAATTTTAAACAAATATTGAAGATTTATTTAAATACAGACGAACCTAATTTTAATCCACTTTCCCTTCCTGTCCTCTTCTTATAAGGTAATGATGGGAAGGGGAAGCCGATTGGCCGGGGAGGGGACGCGTAGGAAGAGGAATTATCCTCTTGCTATGCGTCTCCTCCTCAGTAGATTAAGGGTAGGCAACGCATTTGCAGTTGCTGACGTCTATGGGCAGTCGCTTCGCTATTTCAGCGAATCCAGGTAGCCGCTTAGACATTTTATATGTAATATTAAATATTATTAAGTTGTTATTTTCTATATTATATACCCTGGACCTTATTAAAATATCTAAAAGTTAATAAAGTATTTTAAAGATTAGATTTTGTCCCTCTCACTAATTTGTTTTTGTATCGCCAAGAGTCCTGAAAGAAATACGAAGAAAATTTTACAAAAAAAAAGTAAATAATTACCATCTTTTGAAGCTTTCATTTAGGTTTTTTTTAGAAAAAAAAACAATTTTTTTACACAAACGATAATGAAAAATGCACATTTCTTAAAAACTTTAAAGGTCAGCGGGGCAATATCGCTGATGGAATCGACAAAAATGTATGAAACTGACATTGACATTCGATAGATCATGTGCTTATCACGTGTGTCAGATTTCGGACGTCATTGTCAGTAGGCTTACCCAAGATGCTTTTCGATCGGCGATGTCGCTGATGGAATCGACAAAAATGTATGAAACTGACATTGACATTCGATAAAATCATGTGATTGTCCCGTGTGAGATATCGAACGTCAATGTCGGTTTCATACAGATTTGACGATTCCATCAGCGACATCGCCGATCGAAAAGCATGTTGGGTAAGCCCGCAGTTCTATACATTTTGACGATCGCTAGCGAATGTACTTGGGTGACCCCACACGAGGTTACGAAAATCTGACATTTTCGTACTGTACTCATATACAGGCGTATAGATTACAAAAAATGCATAAAAATTCAGGAATATGAATATAGTTGTAGACACAGTGGCTTATTGTAAGTTGTAGGGCATCAAAGTACAATTAAATTCAAATAAGTTAACATAACTTTGAAAGTAAAAGAGGTAGATTTATAAAAAAAACCCTACATAGTTAGCGATCTGACGATGCACTGGCACTGGCTTATCGTTGGATTTTGGGACACGTTGTATGTGAAAAATTATCAAAAACATTGCACTGACCGTAAAAGTGATATTCAAGTTTTTCCTCTGACGGGCTACCTCCTCCACCTCGCGCGCGAGAGCCTCGTGCGGCGTGCCCGACACACTCACGTAGCTGCACTCCCCGCTCGCGTAGTGACACGTTATCGCTTTACGTGACATCTAGCAACAAAACATTATTCTAAAAAGGTGAGTTCCCATCGCAAAAGAGTAAAGAGCTGAGCTCCCGGGCGGCCCCATTTTCCACTTTCATACCAAACTGCATACTTGTGTCCCCACCGACAAAGAGACATGTGTTATAGAGAGGCGAGGCGTGTGGGAGCTTTGTCCAACGAGACAGCTGCGTTATGCCGTTGTGCTCGCTTAGCTCAGCTCTTTGTTAGTGGGGGAGCAAGCACATTTGAGGCCGCTCAGCTCACCATCTGCCGCGCCCACTGTTAATGTAAAAAAAAACATGAAATGTCTCCTACCTTGGACACATTAGGTCCGGAGCCGTGTATGAGCAAGGGATGGAAGAAAACGGTGTCCCCTGGCTCCATGGGTAGATGTACCCGTTTCTCCTCCGCCGCTAAGCTCTCATCGCTCAAACCGTAGAATAAGAACTTGTTGGAATCCTGACATTAAATACACAAGTAAATCATTGGAACGTGGGCTAAAATAAGATATGTGCATAGGGGTGAAGGTCAAAAAGTTGTCAAAAACCTCACTTGATAAAACGACCCCTAAATTTAACAATACCTTCGTATACTTTAACAAAAGAAACTAACAATAACTAAAGAAAGCTACGTACAATTTCATGAAAAACTTACTTACTATTCTAAAAATTAATAATAAAAAAACCCGCACTGAGTCAGAGTTGACAGTGACCTAGCCATATTCGGTAGGGATATATGAGCTGATGATGACTTAGTGATAGAGGGGGTCACCCCAAACCCCTGACCCCCTGGGGTCACCCCTATTTTACCGCAGGATAGCGATGTTCAACGAGCGCATGCGTGCGATGCGAGCCCGGCAACACGTAGAGACAGCCGTTGTCGCGCGACACGCGGTCGACCGCAGTCCAAGACGCGACTATTTTGTCGGCCGGACGGAACGGGAAGAATAACAGATCCTGTAAAATATAGTCAATGTATTTATACACGCAAAATAATAAAAAAAACGTTGGGTAACTTACAGGTTTGAAGTAAATGGATGCTACTTTTACTTTGGCGTGTTTTTTTTGGCGCCCTTGACTTTGGCGCCCCTTAAGGATGGCGCCCGTGTGCATTGCACACTTTGCATATATGATAGTATTAGTATATACGAGAGCCCTGTGTATATCAAATCACAAACTAACAATTTCATTGTAATTATAATAATTTATCTTAATTTTTGATATTTTTACGGCCGAATCTTCAAATACCACCCAAATTCAAGCGTCGCATAAAAGCTTAGTGGCGTCAAAATTAAACATGATCGCCTTAGAATTCGGACTTTAAGCGTGGACTTAACATGTAAGACGCTCTTAAATATATGAGTGGCGTTTGAAAATTCGGCTTAGAAGCAGAACATTGCCCTCTAGGCAATGTTATTTTGAGGTAGCTTAAAATTTTCCATGTCAGGAGCAAATCGGGAAATCCCTCCTGTTTAAATTACATAACCAAAACGTATATTCATACCTGCAGGTCCCGAGTTCGAGTTCCGCCATGTACCAATGTGTTTTTCGATTTTCATATGTACATATTTACCCGACGCTCTTACGGTGAAGGAAAACATGGTGATGCAACCTGCACATGTCGGCGAAGAAATTCAAAGATATGTGTATTCACACAAAATACGCGCTAGTCGTGGAGTTGCAGAAAATGGAGCCCATCATGGGTCGAAACCTTTAACCTTTTAACCTTTATATTCATACCTGATGAGGGGGATGCCTATTCGTGCCCGCGGGCTTGTTGATAAACATGCAGTGAACCACGGTGATGCTCGGACCTATCAGTTGACCCACCGCGTCCAGGAGACGAGGATCCTCACTATACGAGCTGAACACTTCATCGAAGTGAATGTCGTTGATCTATGGCCAATAAAAGGAAATAGAAAGAAGGGATAGTAGCATAGGAAGGGGAAATATCCCCTTTCTGTGCTCCTCCTCGGTTAAAGTAGGCAATTCTTCTGTAATGTGGGAAGATATTTTCCGTTCGTTTTCGTCCTCTAGCCAAATTGACTTCCTGTAATTTTATTATAAGAAAAATAATAGAGAATTAATTATTAATTAACAACAGGCGCGTTGAAGTAAAGAAAACAAGTAATTTACAGGCCTTTTAAAAAAAACTAAAATATAATGTTATGATTTTTTGTATATTAAATACGGTGACCTTTCAACCAGAATTTTTCATAATATTATACCGTGTTTTCTTGGATGATGCTGTAATGATTTTACAATAAGGTGTATTTTTTTAATTATTTTTTTTTCTTTACTTCGTTTTCAAAATCTATCATCATCATCATCTGAGGCACTACAGCCGCGAGTGGGCCTGGGCCTGGTCCAGTAAATTTCTCCACGTCTGTCTACTCAAGGCTTTTTGCTTCCATGCTTTGACGCCATTGTTCTTGATGTCTTTTTCGACGTCATCCAGCCATCTCAATTTCGGCCTTCCACGCGATCTACCTTCTGGTTGGCTCTCTAGCAGACGCTTGGGCACCCGGCAGTCATCCATTCTCGTTAAGTGTACTGGCCAGCGCATTTGGCTCATTATAGATTTGGTATAGCTCATGATTGTATCTGGTCTGCCATTGATTATTTACAAATAAAGCTCAATAAATGCGTCGAAGTATCCTGCGTTCAAACACCAACACGCGTTCTTCATCTTTTTTACTCAGAACCCAACATTCTGAATAATATGTCAATATTGGTCTTAGTAGCGTCGATTTTTTTTTATTTTCGTACTTAAATTCGCAAAAAATATTTTTTTTTCTCTTCTTATTGCTCTTAATGAAACCTTCATGCTTGAAAGCGTTTATAAAGTGGCGCAAAAAAAACACGCATAAATATACATGAATAATAAAACATTAAAAATTGTAATAAACAAATTAATAGAAAATTATAAAGATTTACTGTGAATAATTTAGCAACATTTTTATTTATTGCGAAAGAATTTTACAAAAAAAAATCTCCAAAATAAAATAAATGACATCCCATTTATTGTTAGAAAACAAAAAGAAAATACTGTTTTTTTTCGAATTAACGACATTGAAAATACATCTATTCTTCGCATTGATAATTTAGGATGGTCGAATTTCCACCAATGAGCAACAAATATCATATTACAGTTTTTTTTTTTTAAATTTGGAATTACAGTCAAACATAGAGAAGCGAAAGTCATTCTCTGGTCCCGACGAGGTACCTCCATAAGCGAGAAACACTAATTATAAAACTCCATAAGCGAGAGTCACATCGCGGTCCCTTGGACTGTCGCTTATCTAGTTGTATATAGTTTTTATTAATACTAACCTTGTTAACAACATTTTGTCCTTTGGCACCTTTCTCTGCCAACCCCGGTTCCTTTATAATGGTCATGAAGCCTAAATTTTCTAAACCATTTACTATTTGAATGAATCTTTTTCTAAAAATAAAATATATCAAAATTTTTATCGCTTATTTTTTTAGTTTTTTTGATATAAAATAATTTTTGTAAAAATAAATTTCTAATAACTGATATTGGTGTATAATTTTAACTCTAAAATTCTTGTATTTTTTGTGAAAATAAATAAATTCAAATAAAATAAAAAATCACTCACTTAAAGGAATACAAACTTTCAAAATCAATTAACCCTTTGACAACCAGAAAACCATTTTTGTCGTAGAAATCCAATTGTTCCTTTGACAAGACATATTTAGGTGTCTCAGCGTTAACACTGGGAATAAAACATTTACATTTTATACAATTTAATAAAAACATTTTAACAAATTTTAAACAATAGTTTATGTAGAAATGTGTCATCATTTGCATCACTTTGGGGCCTCAACTATGTTGCACTGAAGGTTAATTTCACACATATATTTGAATTTCTGCATATATCTGCATCACAATGTTTTTTTTAAATTTGATAAAAAAAAAGTATGTTTGATCCTATTTATTATTTTAAAAGTTTTTATTATTGTACCAGATTTTAAATTATTTTTATTATTTGTAATACTTTTGTACATGTTTCATTTTTGTTTTTTATTTTAATTGAAATATACATATTTTAGTGGTAATTAGTTACAGTTTTTAAATCAATTTATAACCTTTTGAACCAAGAGATATTATACATAGAGGGAGCACTCCATACTAATTTGACGTTAAAAAGCGTGCCAAAAAAGAAATTATAAAAAGAACAAATCTTTGCCAGTGTCATGAACATTTTGCCAAATTTGGAAAAATGGGTGTTTTTTATTTTTAAAATTAACAGTAGAATAAACTAAAACATTACTGTTAATTGTCGTTTTTCATTATTATTATTTTATTTGAAACAATTTAAATACAAACAATATTTAACAAAGACTATTTTTGTTTGATAGTTGTCATACATTTTAATTAGTATTTTTAAAAATGTCTCGATTAATTATATTATTAAACTTTAGTAAATACCATGAAATAAAATTTAAATATGAGAAAAGAGGTTACATTCGGTCGACTTTTTAAGTCGGAAAATGTAGTGTAAAGGACAACACTGACGGAAATTTCCCTACAGATGACCTCCGGAGATCAACGAAAATGGCTCACTTTTAGGCTTCGAATGTTCCATCTATAGTATAATATATCTTTGTTAAAGAACTTATTATTTTTTAATATGTATTCTATTAGTAATTACTTGAATCATTGCAATTTAAAATTAAATGACATATTAGTAAATTCAAACTTACGTATTTGGTGTTACGTGTTTTCGATGAAATAAATCCATAATTAAACATATAATTAACAAAACGAAACAAAGAAATTGATAAAATATAAATATTTACGTTATCAAGCGACTTTATCAAAACCTCAATCCACTTTAATGTCTCGTAATGTAATGCGTATTGTCTTCCTGCACTTAAATACAAAACACATATTTTTTTTATTTTGGTACTTTTTGCATGTCGATTTAACTTACTCATTATGAATTTAATCATTGTTTTATTCAAATGAAGTGTAGTGTTTTTGGGTGTAAAAGTGGCAGTGAAATATACATGTACTACGTAAACGGAGAGAACATGGATCGCTGGATATATTTGTCTCATTCACACAAGAAAAAGGACTTATTTCCATGTCTTGTAAAAGAACGTGATAGAATACACATGTCACTTTCGGTGACACGCTGGCTAGCGGTCTTAATATTAATATATTAATAGTCTAAGATCTCAGACTATTAATACACTACGTTTATAGACCGCGGCCTAGCGTGTCACCGAAAGGGACAAAACATGTAGGACATGTATATTTCACTGCCACATTTACACCCGAAAACACTACCACGCACCATGTGTATGTGAAGTGACATTGTACTAATAGTTTACAATTTATTTACAATAAGAATTGTTAACTTTTATATTAAAAAATGGTAATAAAACGCTGACAAAAAAGGCATTTTTGTCATACCGAAGTGCTGCCATATAAAAAACCAGCACGCGGGGTGAAACAGAAGATAGTGCATTCTATATCGTTCTTTTACAAGACATGGAAATAAGTCCTTCTTTTTCTTGTGTGAATGAGACAAATATATCAAGCGGTCTAGGTTTTCTCTGTCTACGTCTAAGATATTCCGTATAAATGTGTCTCAGTCGCTGTCAGTAAGACATATGTCATGGTTCCTCTGCCTTTTTTAATCTGTTAGAAATAGTCTCTGTCTCTATGTGGTGATCTCAGCAAATAGGCGTGAAGCAGTCCTAAAATAATTTATTATTATTACTTAATTTTTCTTGAAGGAAATTTTTAAATTACAATGTTTAGGCAGTGCAAACCCCAGTCATTCGCACAACGGAGACTCCTATTTTCCTGAGCAAGAGAAATGATTATTTAAATAAATACAGATACAGGCTTTCAGTATTTATTGTTAAAGGAATTCCTAAAAGTTTAAAAATAAAAAAAAACCAGACAAACTTTATTAAAACAATGGATGTGCAAGTTATTGTATAAAACTAACTGTATTACATATATTCTATGAAAAATATTATTAATAATATTTTTAGCATATTATGCTGATCTTAGTATATACTTGGCTTAGAGTAAGCTCCAGCGAAGATAGGTATATAAGTTTCTTTGTCTATAATAGTAAAGAAGAACGGTCTATTCGCGTTGACTTCCGCTGGATAGCTTTTAAAGGAGAATTCTGCCTTGGTGGCAGCGCTAGCTATAGTGCCTTCCTCAGTGACTTCTATGTCAGCTTTCTGAATAAGATTTGATATATAAAGTGGATACTCAGCTATCTTAGGGAACGAAGCTTGGCTCGGATCGAACACAGACCTCAATCCCATATCAATTAGTAGTTCCTTCAAATTGCTAAGATCAGACGATATCTTGAACCTTGGTATTCTAATGTTCACCTCTGTTGTACCTTTGTCTTCGAAATCTTTGAATAAAGATTTAACTGTGATCGTTTTTAGTAAATAAATAACGTTGCTCAGTTTCTGGCTAGAGTAAGGAACGAAGAGCAACATGGAGAATCTTTGATCACTATACGGTAGTTCGACGACCGTTGCGTTAAGTTCATCATTATATCTTATATTGTATTGATCTGTGATAGACATAAGGTTCACTTTACCTATTTCATTCTCCATTTCATCGTAGAAAGGCATTAGTTCAGTTTGGTTTACTGGGAAGGGTAGTTGCCATGAACCTCTAAACCGAAGGACGTCGACAATCATCATAACTACGTTCTCTAAATCGCTAGCTACAACTATCTCGTCTATTGCTCCGTTTGTAGCAGTTTTAACATAGTTATTAATAGTCGCTGCGACATATTCATAATTGTCGATTGCCACTTCTTTAATATCCCCAAGGCCTGCTCTTCTAACTTTATCTTGAAAGCGTTCGTTCACTGGTATTCTTTCATCCACAAATATGGCGGACGCACCTTCCAGACTTGTCTCAGCGGTGGGGGAATAAATCTCCTTAGTTACTTCAAAGAATTTATTCATAAAACATTTGTGACGATGCAATCTTAATATTTTTACTAATTCCTCGTAAGAATTGTCAGTAGCTCCGAGTGACGTGTAAGCCAATAACGTCCATGGAGATAGTGTGGAAGCGACGAAATGATTTTCAGTGTCTTGTGCGATTCTAGTTAATAATTCTGTAGAAAATTCGAATACAGACCTTGATATAAATGGTTTAGCTTTCTCGAGACTGCACTGAGCTAATATTGATGGTATTAATGCACATATAATAATAATTGACTTCGCCATTTCGTGCAACTTCAATAAAATTGTGAATACAAATGATATAAAGTGGACACTTTTAGTGAACAGGTTATCGAGTGACCCGACGTTGTGATAAACCGTCCAATGGCTGCTTATTTGGGAATACCAGGAATATGAATACTGACCCGGTTTCGTCTATCTTTTTCTATATACAAATAAAATAATAAAATGTTAAAACGTCTCTACTGAAATAACTTTCTCTAATGGAAACCTAAACGTGTTTTTATCTGATATTGTGGTAGGTTAGAAATGGCCTTTGTTCATCTTTGGTTTTGTACTTATTTTAAAATAATATTCTTGCTAGACCAGTAAGACTACTAACGCCAAATACAAAATATTGAATAAAATGAGTCAAAAAAACAGACAGAATTAAATATAAAAATATATTAGGTTTTATTTTGTGCAAAATATTATTCTTTATAGATAATATAAAATATCTATAGAAATATAAAGTTTTGGATGGATATATATTACTACGTATCGCCAAAACGGTACAACGAACCAAGATAATATTTGTCAGAGATATCGAGCATAGTCTGGAAGAATTAACAGAAGATTAACAGTGGTAGAGCCCGCTTTAACATCTTCGCACGAATTGTCCGGCTCGCCCGGTGAAATACCACGACCACACAGAAGACAGGCGGGAAATGGAAGCTATTCCGTGTTTCGTCTGACGAGTGTGGTGCCGGAGGACTAATTTTAGTCCACTTTCCCTTCCTATCCTTTTCTTATAAGGAAATGATGCGAAAGGAAAGTGGATTGACGGGGAAGGGGACGCATAGTAACAGGTATTATCCACTTGCTGTGCGTCTCCTCCTTTGTAGATTAAGGGTAGGCAACGCATCTGCAATTGCAGATGTCTATAGGCAGTGCCTCGCTATTTCAGCGAATCCAGGTGACCGCTTGCTCGTTTGCCACTTTGTAATATAAAAAAAATAATAGATTATTTTTAATCTATTTTAATTCAGCGCGGACGAAGTCGCGGGCAAACCCTATATTATGTAGTTTTTATATTATCTGCTATGTATCTTTATAACCAGGGAAAATACAAAGGAAATTCACGAAGTTATTTGTTTTAGTTTTTGCTCGCCTATTCGTCCACACGGAATCAAAAAAAATATATCCTATATTAATCTTAATAAAGCCTTTTATTTCTATATTTTACCATATTTAAGTTTAATTACTTTAAAACTTGATTTTCCATGTTATTATTATTAGTTTCTTGTAAATACGGATCCCTCTTTGGGTATAGGTCTCTTTCTTCTTCCGGCGTGATCTGTTTTTGCTCAGAGCGAGCCAATCTCTTCCTGTCACGTTTATTATATCATCAGTCCACCATTTCACCGGCCTGCCGACCTTCCTTTCCCCCACTGGTCCTTTCCATCTTATACTTTCTAGTCCATCTGTCGTCTGTCAGTCGTTACCTGCCCATTGCAATTTTAATAGCCTATATTTATCACTGATAATGTAGCTTTCCAATGGTGAAAGAATTTTTGAAATAACTAGTTTTTGAGTTTTTTTTTTATGAGAAAATGGGGCAATAGAGCAACAAGAACACCGAGATGATCAACGACGCCGATGGACATCAGCAATACCAGAGGAACCACAGATGCGTTGCCGGCCGTTGAGGATGTGGTACTCAAGTTTTTGAGATATTGCAATACTAAGACGACGTATATAGTTTTATCAATGTATGTAAAAAACAGGTTTTTGGTGGCCTTATGTTATCATACAGAGGCATATGAAAAGCAAGAATCTTCGCGTAATACCATAATTAGTAGAATTACGCAGCGCTCCTACCGGTCGTAAAGTACATTCAACCTTAAAGTCGATTAAGGTTTTTTTTTAGCAAGATTTCGTTATTAGGTACTTGTAGTTGCGTTTAAGCGAAACTGTGTTTTCGTATTTACTAGAAACAATTACGTAATTCTGAGAGGATACGATACGCGACCCCGTTTTATCAAGAATAGTACTAAAAGTTGATTGTTTTAAACAATTTATTGTGACCTATTTTACTCCTACAATCATTTTACACTGATAATAATTTAGTTGAATTTAAACTATTATAACATGAACATGTTCATCAAATGTTTTGTTTTATTTAGTCTATTTGTAATAGTTATAACGCATAGATATTCTTGCAATAATGCCTCAACATTAAATCTTATGAAGAGACCGGCTTACGAATTTTCTATCAAGATTTTAGACAGAGTGTATCATGAGACCGGCGGCCATTTTGTTTTCTCACCGATGTCAACGTGGTTACAATTATTCCTGCTATCAAATGGGGCTCGAGGGAAGACATTCAACGAGTTATGGAAGGTAACGAGACATCAGAGGAACAAATGCTTCCGTTTAAAGCTACGAGGCATTTTAAATCTTATGGATAAAGAGTTAAAGTTGATGAATAAACGCAGCACTGTTATTGTTATTGATAAATTAATGAAATTGAAGAGAACATTTAAGAAGGAAGCAGAGAAACATAGTGGTGTTAAAGTATTGTCTATAAATTTTCGTGATAAAGAGCAAGCGGCGGCTGAAACTAACGCTGTCATAGAATCAGCTATGGACGGTGTAATGACTGAAGGTGTATACCCAAATGATTTCAACTATACCGTTCTTCTGATGACGGACACGTCTTACTTTAGAGGCGATTGGAAATTTCCATTCAACAGCGCTTACACGAGTGCACAAGCATTTTATTCCCAGGAAGGTGTACGACTCGGTGAAGTAAATATGATGAATTTAGTATCATATTTCAACATAATTGACATACCAATAATAAATGCTAGAGTGTTAGAACTTCCTTGCAGTGATAATCGTGTTTCTATGTTGGTATTCCTGCCGACAGATGGTACTGTATTCGATGTATTCTTTTCATTAAATGCGATCAGATTACGTACGATATATAATTTGTATAGACGAAATGGAGTGCAGCTTGTTAATGTTAAATTGCCAAGATTTAAAATTATTACCGACGTTGATGTAATACCAGAGTTGTTATATGATATGGGTGTTCAAAGAGTGTTTTATCCTCATCTTGCTGATTTGAAGGGTATCAGTGATTATGGTGTCCACACGTCGTTGATGGCACAAATTGCTGATATAGAAGTGGTAGAAAATGGTATTAAAGCAAAATCTTTTGCAGAATTCTTGGTGACAGATAATAAAACTATAACATTCAACGCGAATCATCCTTTTGCGTTTTTAATAATTGATAAAAAAACTGAAATGATTTTATTCGCTGGAAGTTATAATACACCTTCTTTGTATTAAATATATATTATTAAGATATTAGTTTTGTAATAATCTATATGGAAAGTGTAGACGGAAATCTTAAAATCAGCGCACAGCCAAAACTACTGAGTCTAGAAACTTGAAATTTTGTATAGATGTTATTGTTACTACGTAGGTGTGGACTAAGAAAGGATTTTACGAAATTCAACCCCTAAGGGTCCGAAACGAGGTCCAAAGTTTGTATGGAGCAACGTAATCACTATGTTAAAATTGCATGAAAATTTGAATTATTATTAATTCCCCTATTTATGTTATAAAGGTTCTATGTGGACGAAGTCGCGGGCGACCGCTAGTTTTGGAGTAATTTTGAAATAAAAAAAATATTGTAACATACAGTTTTATTTTTGAGGTTAAGTTTAATAAAAATAATATCTTGTATTATGACTAGTATCACATTAACAGCCTCATATTATTAATAATTATGTCTCATATTATTAAAAAAAAATCATTTTATTATTTGATAGCTAATATTGTATTATTCTACAATATAAAATAACAATTCTTTTGATATTAAAATATTTGGTATAATTGGCCTTTGAGTTTAATAAACAAAAATAACAACATTCTTAAATTAAACTAACTTATTTACGCTTATTTTTATACTTACAAATAACAATAATATAATAATAAATTCGATTTAAAGAAATAATTAATTATGTCCTTACAATGTTCTTTTTAAGATTTAAAGCAAAAACACTGTCTTTTTTAAATCATTAACTAATGTGTTTCTTTTTTATTCACAACCATATAAGATATTGACTCAATTTAATTTGTTGAAAGTCAAAAGAATATTAGCATTATCAGAACGTTTTTTCATTATTTGCATTTGTTATTTCAATCAACAGATGGCGTTATTACCAATCTCGAAGATTTTATAAACAAAGCTACACAAATCTGCATTTATAGTCTACAAACGACTGACAAAATACAATCAACCTGGCTAAGCGAGAAACCTCTATAAGTGAGAATCATTCTCGGGTCCCGAGGGACAACTTTCATAAGCGAAAAGCCCGATTAGAGAAGAATCTCTGCGAGATAACTATCCCGGTCCCTTGGACTCTCGCTAAATCCAGGTTCAAATGTACAATCTTATAGGCAAAGAGATATTATACATAGAGGGAGTACTCCATACTAATTTGACGTTAAAAAGCGTGCCAAAAAAGAAATTATTAAAAAAAAAACTTGCAAGTATCATGAAAAAATTTCCCAAGTTTGGGAAATTGTGTGTATTTTTTTAATTTTTAGAACAAACTAAAACATTCATTAAAACGGTAATTATCGTTTTTCATTATTATTATTTTATTTAAAACAATTTAAATCCAAACAATTTTTAACAAAGACTATTTTTGTTTTATGGTTGTTATACATTTTTAATTAGCGTTTTAAAAATGTCTCTATTAATTATAATATTAAACTTTAGTAAATACTATGAAATACAATTTAAATTTGAGAAAAGAGGTTACACTCGGTCGACTTTTTATGTCGGCAAATGTAATTTAGAGGTTAACACTTAGGGAGATTTCCCGACATTTGACCTCCGGAGGTCAAAGAAAATGCCTCACTTTTAGGTATCGAGTGTTCCATCTACAGTATAATATATCTTTGCTTATAGAGTTTCCTACAAACGTCGCCGACATATTATGATCATAATGCTTTGCGTAAATAGTTTCGAGATTAAAATTTCAGATTTTGGTAGCTTTGTTTATGGGTTTTAGTTGAAAGTTCTAGAACACTATTGTAGAGTAGTCTATTGCCGTTGTGCTACTGGAAAGCGAACACCAGTATGAGTATGGGCACCGCGATGACGCAGGCGAGGTACACCGCCGTGCGCGGCTCACACTCTGACACTATCACGAATTGCTCGTTCCACAGAGAGTCGTTGTTACGAAGAGGAACTTCTAGAACTACCTGCGGGATTTGAAGATATTAGAAATAGCCAGTTTTATGATAATGACGTTTTATATAATTATTCTCATGTAAGTGTTATACTTTTTGATAGTAAAATATTAATCTATACTTAATATTATAAAGAGAGAAACTTTGTATTTTTGTTTGTATTGATATGTCAAGAACTACTGGGCCGATTTTAAAAATTCTTTCACCATTAGAAAGCTACATTATCTCCAAGTAACATAGGCTATATTATTTAATTCCACGCGGACGACGTCGCGCACAACAGCTAGTAAATTATAAATGCGTTACAATGGATGGATGTATATTTGAATGTCTCTCCGAAACAGATTAACGAATTTAGATACATTTTACAAAGATATAGAAGGAAAAGCGTAAGTAGTCTAAGTTGTCTTATTCCACGCGGACGGGGTCATGGGCGACTGCTAGTCTTGCATACAAAAATCACGATGCGGATTGCGGTATGATGTTTCATGGAATAAACATTATAAAAATTTAGTTACAGCGCCATCTATTATAAAAAAGACACAACTGGAACAACGCCATCTATTAGTATCTATATCATACCTTCTGTGCGGAGAAGATGTCCAGCGTGAGGTCGCAGCGGTCTGTGGTGTTGGTGCACTCGCGCAGCGCGGTGCGCGCGACGTCGTACCGCGTCTTCTGCAGCTCGAAGCGCGCGCGGATGAAGTTCCTCTGCACTTCGTTCTCCGAATTGAATACGAAGAAATAGTATCCATTGGCCGGCACCCTGTAAATGGGGATATTTTTTCTTCTATAGAAGGGCAACAATAGTTTTTATTTCCACCCGAGATGAGAATTTATTAAAATTTTTCACAAATATTTGCCTTATTTTATAGTGCTTGAGTTAAGTGATGTCACGAAACCCGGACATCGGCACTAGTTGAATATAAACTATATTACCAGAGTACTAATTACCTTTACCGTCGAAACTTACATGAAAGAGAGAATATTAATTAAAAGACCGAAAAAAGAGACAACAGTCTAACTATTCCATTTTTTAACCGACTTTTTCCTTTGCGTCTGGTGGATAAAAGCTAAACCCAATATTACTTATCCCGTAAGGTCTTTCTGAGAAAAAATGACGAAGTAAAATTAAACCTTGTTCCGATTCCCTAAAGCTCAATTTTATTTGCAATAAAACTGCTCTCTACTTTCCGGTCTGTCTGAACTGCTCGCATACCTGTATGTGAGAGCGTTAGCCCTGGCCGCATCGGGATGGTCATCCGCTTGTGTGCAGCGCGCGTGCGGCGTCAGCGGCAGGTTCAGCAGCAGGCCCTGGCACTCCAGCAACGCCTCCTCGCTGCTGGAGAATGATGACCAGAACTCGGAGTTGGACATGTCGAATGCGGTTGTCTCGTTCACTTGGCTGTGATGCTCCGCGTACCCGTCAGGAGTCAGACCCTGAATTTAACACTTTTATGACAAACTGGGTGTCGCCTGCGACTCCGTTTGCGGAATTTGAAAAGAAATAAGTATAGCCACAGGCATATAATAAGTAATAAAAGTAAGTAAAGGGATTAAAAACAACAGAAAAAATATTTTAAGTGTCGATAAAAGATGGCGCTGTGATTAATCAAAATCTGAACCCATATTTAAGAAAGGTTAACAATGTTTACCTCATCAACATCTTCCTGCGCGGTGTTCCTCGCCTCGTCGTCTTCGTTCAGTTCCTTGTTGAGTTCGATCTGTCCCAGCATCAGATCTCTCTTAGCTCTCGCTTCTTCTCGTGTATCGCGTCTTCTCTCTGAAATTACATAAATTCAATGATTTCTTAAAGTTTTGAAAGTTTATTTTTTAAAGTCTACAAGGACGCAGTAGGACGTGTACCGAAATTAGTAGATACCTAATATTTTAAAAGAGATGTCAAATGCAAGAGTCTTTGTCTTATACTTTGTACCTCATTTATAATACCTTTTTGCATTTTCTTAAACGCAGTAGACTGGTAGTTAATTTTTTACTGTATTTTTTTGATAATTTTAACTTATTTACTTACGCTGTCTTTGTGTTCTGTTCCTCTCCTCATCAATAGCTTCCACCAGCACTCTGCGCAAGCGATCCAGTTCCTCATCGCTGCCTGTCACTTTGCTCATTATCACAGACCGATTTAACGCCTGTTTGAAATAAAGTGAACGGTTTAAAAGATTATCAGATTAATGTTTTAATGAAATTCGTATAAAAGGTAATTAAAATATCTTATAAAAGGTCACGTAAAGTGTAAAATAAAACTGAATAGTTTAACGGAAATAATTATTAAAAAAGGACCAATTATGGAGTATTATTTTTTAAGTTTATTGTCAGGAACTCTGTAAATAATAATAATTTTACCTTTTCTTGATAATCGACGCCCATTGTCTTATGCAGTCGGTATAAAACCTTCTTGCCGCGGTCTCCCAACGCCTGCAGTTGTTTCAAAACATCCTCAAATACTTCTTTAGAGTTTACTTCTGTGTCTGTTGTATTTAACTGTGAAATAAATCATTATGAAAATGACATAAAGAGATAAAGATTGTAGTCTTCTTTACTAATATTATAAAGAAGAAAAATTGACTGTAAATATAAGCTTCGAATCTACTGAACCGAATTGAAAAAATCTTTCACTGTTGAGAAGCGACTCTATTACGGAAGTCGAGAATGAAGTAAATAATTAAACGTATCCGAAGATCGACATTTTAGTAGAGCAGATTAGTTCATCTTTTGTTCGGATACTTGCTACTTGCTACTTGACTAAAATACTATCCTAGTGCGTACAAGGCTTTAGTCTGTTATTTCTTTCTAAATTCTTTGCGGACAATGTCGTGAGGCACAGCTAGAAATAATAGAAGACGAGACAAACAAAGCTTAGCATAGTAATCAGTTTTTTTTTTCAAAGAATATTCTAGTGAATAAGTTTGTTCGGCTCCATTTCACTTTCATAAATAGAAAATATTACGGAGTAAAATAAATAAACTAAGCTTTCGTGCTTATTTACTTTCGGATGTTATAATAATGTTATCAAATAATTAACTAACTCCATTTCCACTCATTTAACTAAAGATAATTAAGGATAAGTAAATATTGTCACAAAAATTAACCTAACACAGATATGACTATGTCTTATAATTAAATAAATAAATACTATGATCTGTTGTAAATGATAAATATTTTGTAACATCTTATCTTTTTGTTTTTAATTTTTATCAAATGATTTTGTAATACGCAACTTTCTAGATCGTAAGAAAAAAATCGCAAAAGTTTTAACGCCATCTATATTCAAGTAATAGATACAATATTCATTTGTTTTTAACAAAATAACATAGATGTCACTATTTAAATTATTTAAATGTGATAAACTATTTAAATGTG
Organism: Papilio dardanus tibullus; assembly: GCA_013186455.1. Taxonomy (NCBI): domain Eukaryota; kingdom Metazoa; phylum Arthropoda; class Insecta; order Lepidoptera; family Papilionidae; genus Papilio; species Papilio dardanus. The sequence goes on from QDHC01001039.1 coordinate 281,023, forward strand.
ACTATGTTTTTTTAATTAATTTTCGATTAAACTTATTTTGTGTGATTTAATTTATTTATCATTGTAATAGAAGATTATTATAAATTTATTTAAAGCCTTGATCGCACCAGTATAATATTTTAGTCGAGTAGCAAGTAATTTAGTAAATAAACTAGTCCGAACAAGAGGTTTGTTTTTTTTTATTTTATAATGTGGCAAACGAGCAAGCGGCCACCCGGATTCGCTAAAATAGCAAAGCGACCAATGCCCATAGACATCTGCAATTGCAGATGCGTTTCCTACCCTTCATCGGTGGAGACGCACAGCAAGAGGATAATTGATTTTCTTATACGTCCCCTCCCTCGCCATATCCACTTTGCCTTTCTATCATTCCCTTTATTAGTAGAGTAGATTAGTAAATTCTTTGTTCTGATATTTGTTACTTGCTACTGGACTAAAATACTATCCAAATGCGGACAATGGTTAGGGTTATCAAGCCTAAATTTTCCCATCTAACTATATAAGATATATTTTACAGCCTAACAATCGTAATAAGATAAGAAAATAGTAGATAAGGCAAATTTTCCACAATAAGGAATTTACAATGTTATAAAGGAATTAGCGTATAATTGGCGCATCGTAATTTGTGTGAAATTTATTATTGTTCATTAATGTTACTACATGCTTCATTTTATATACTCCAGCTTTATTGTTAGATAGTTAAATTCTTATATAATAAGATAAAAGTATGTACATAACATAATTTCTTTTTTTAATCATGGTTTTTGATAATATTTACTATCGTTATCGTTCTTTAAACATCATGTACATTCTTTTATTGTCTGGTATATTTTTTTTATTATTTTATTATATTTTTTATCTCCTAATCTAAATGTTATATAAATATTTCACTTTACTACGCTTCATTAACATTATTTAGTAGAAAAAATGTTTGTGAAATTATAAATTTGCGATCTGATTTGTTACGAGTAATCTTTCAAGTAAACTTAAAAAGTTCAAATGGAATAACTACTACAGTTTAACAAATGCCTTAACCTCTAGATACCTAAGTAATTTATGGTACAACAGTTAAGCTATTAAAGAAGTCACTATTTTTTATAATCTTAAAGTCTCACATCTAGCGGCACGATTCAAAAATCATTTTCCGTGAATTTGGGCTCTAAAATTTATAAAGAACCTGCTGAAATTTTTAAATTCTACTAAATAATAGACTCAGTATTAGTTCAAAATATCAACTTACTTGTATTTCTGGCTTCTCAGTATTGATTTGGATATTTAAGGTTGTAGGAGATTCATATTTTTCTGTTACAAGTAATGTATGTGTTGTTCCATTTGTTACGTTTATTTCTGTGGTTATTGTAGGTTTTGTTGTAGTTGTTATTTCATTTGTCGTATTCTTTACTTCTGTGGTATTCAAATCGAAAGATTTATCGAGCGATTTATTTTTACCGACTTCTTGATCGCTACTATTGCCATCTATATCTGAAAATATAAAAAATAAAATTTAAAAATGCGTAGTCTTTCTATAACTTTCGCGACGCTGTCTTTGTGGATTTAAAAATAGGCTATTTTACTCGGGGACCGGGGATAATGTAGCTTTCTAATGATGAAAGATTTTGTGAAATCGGCGCAGTAATTATTGAGTTATAATACATACAAAAATACAAAGTTTTCCTCTTTATAATATTAGTAAAGATTATAGTGCTTGTGTAATTATCATTGTAATTTATTGTTAAGACAAATAAATCAAAAATGTATTATTTGAGGTTATCAATATAGAATGAAGTGACAATAAAGTAAATGTGTTTGCGGGACACTCGGGAGTTGCAACACTTTGATATCTCGATAGTTTTGTAAATAACATAATTCTTTAGTTACACAATATACAACTGATTATTAACGATATCAATGATTTACTCTAGGTTATTACAAATAAACTAGTTCTCAACTAAAAACCTGACTGAAGAGAAATAGACGAATCACTGAAGAGTAGAATAAGAATATATTATATTGTGTATTGTGTATATTTTGTGTGTTATAAGTGTGGTTAGGAGATATTAATATCTCCTAACCTCACTTTTTATAAAACAGACCACAAAAGAATTGACAAAATTAATTTTGTAATACACTAAATCCGCCTTGCCATTACTCGGCTAAAATTAATATCCTTGCTTTGTGTTTAGCTTGATTTCTGTAGTAATTACCTTTAAAAGACAGCCATTGTCTCGTGTCTCTATCGACATTGGTGTCCCTGTGCCTGTGCAGTTCAGTGAGCGCCATCAAATGCGATGGCGGGCGGTAGTACTTCAATTGCTCGTCTTTAGCCGCCTGACGAATCGCGTGGAGACGTTCTAAGATTTCTCTTAATTCCTATAATATTAGTTCATATGAAAGAGTAAATTATGTTTAGCGTCTCAAATACCCTGGTAAGGCTGGTGATAGGATAAGGCGCGGGCGACCGCCCAGAAAGGGGTGTCACAGGTCTACGAATTTTAGCCCCACATGTCCTGTGCATACCCCTCTCAGACAGCTAAAAAGAGGGCGAAGTAGAAAACCCGCCCAAGGCGGTAGTATACCAAAGCCGCTACTATACCTTGGGATCATGATCAGTGACATCTACGCTTGGTACAGGGTCCGATGATGTCATATTCCCGCGTTGCGTTGGATCGTGGAAGCTTACACCAGCTTTGTGACGTTTCATAGCACCTGAACACATAAATAAAATTAACTAAATAAGTTTTAACGACGTCTATACCGTGATTTAATTTGTTTCGAACGCCATCTAGTAACTATGAATGTAAAAAAATAGCTTATCTAATTCGGCACTCTGTTTCATAGACAGATACTACTTTAAAGTCTTTGTTTATTTCCTTGCATGAGAAGGGTAAGTGTTGTCAATCAGTAGCAAATATTGTTCTATTTGTCGTGTTCTTAACAAAGTCCAATGAACTCTGATAGTCCAGTATATGATATCTCAAGTACTTCGACACTTTGAGGAATTTATGTTGTTACTAAATTGTTTGATATCAAGATTATTTACTTTATTTAATAGTTATGTCGTAAATTACTCTTGATAAAGTTAAAATTTGCTTTTAAATTTATTCTATTATATCGAATATGATACATTCTTTGATAAGCATTTTTATACAAAATTGCTTGTATTTTTTTTAACCGACTTCCAACAGAAGGAGGTTATCAAGTCAATGAGTTTTTTTTTTTTTATGTATGTTCGGACGTCGAGCAGCGAGTTCTGAACCGATTTACGTGATTCTTTTTTTGCTCGATGCAAAATAGCTGCCATTTGGTCCCATATTTACGTTTTAAAAAAACTATTTAGTAGTTTTTGAGTTATTTTTAATAAACATGAAAAAAAATGGGACTTTTTTGCTTTCTCAGCTTACGTAGCCTAAACTATAGGCCCCATGAAAATTTGGATTTTACCAGATCGTAGCTCTTTAAATGTGCTAATTTAAAGTCCGCGATAGCATATATCTATCTTTTATGGTTTTCTCATAAAAAACATTTTTTCATAAGAAAATTTTACTCGACTTTGGACGCTATTATTAGAATTCCCTATGAATCCTTATCCAAATAAATATGTTCAACATCAAGAGAATTTAATGCAGATTATAGTTGACCTTTAAAGGTAATCATTTTGACCAATACTTTAGAAGATATGAAGGTTTTAAACCACGCGGAACGTGAAAAATTACAAAAACGTTCCAAATTGAGCGAGACAAGTGTTTTCTTGCCGTATACAGCCTAAACTATAAGACCTACATAAAAACTACAATGTGCGATCAATACATAGTGAAATTGGCTACATAGTTGTCTTTGGTGGCATTTATCTATATTCTATGATTGTATCACAATAATATTTATTTTCTCAAAAAAATTTCAATTAAAATGCATTTTGCAAGTTACGACGCTATTATTTCGTATTCGGTATGAATCCTTATCCAAATAAATATGATTTTGCGTTAGAGTATTAAACGTAGATTATAATTGGCCTTTACAGTATAAGATTCTGACCAATTGTTTAGAAGATATTACATAATTAAAACAAACTAAGCGCGTTCGAAAATGCAACAGAAGAGCGCGGGCGCATAGAAATACTTATATGCTCGCGGCGATGTAATACTCGTATGTTTGTTGTAATAGTATTTACACGACATATCTTTCTTGACTATTGTATATAATTAAATTAAGATATAATAATTGTTGTCTTGTAGGCCAATCAGATAAGGATGGCAGCAATATGGAGTACATATTAAGTATTTTGTTATAAATAACTGCGCTGACGAAGTCTCCCGCAACAACTAGTACTCGTATTAAATAGCTTTAATTTGTTTGTTTCACATTTCGTAGTTATAATTTTTAAAATAAACTATTTATTTCATATATTAAGATAATAAAACACAACGGAATGTTATAATGTATATGGTGTGATAGAAAAATTCTACTGTAGTTTACAGAACAGCCTATTAAAGACACTAAAAAGCTTAAAATAAAAAAAAAAACTGCGTTTAAAAAAACCGCCTTCCAAAACCAAAAAAAACATATTTAAATAAAAAGCATAAAAAACTAAAAAGTACAAAATAACGTAGTATAGAAGAAATTAATTTTATACACCTCTTATGCAAACCATTCAGACCTTTAATTTAATAAAATACTATTATTTGTGAGCTATATCTATTTATTGATAGGTTTGAAGGCGGAGCCAAGCCTTAAACAAAATAAAACGTACTATTATATACAGCTTACTTACTGTAATACAATTTGTATACTAGAGATTAGCCAACGTAAACAAACCTAACTCACAGCGCATGTAGGTGTTATGTATCCCTATTATATTTTACTTGGCTCCGACCTCAAACCTATCAATAAATAGATATAGCTCACAAATAATAGTATTTTATTAAATTAAAGGTCTGAATGGTTTGCATAAGAGGTGTATAAAATTAATTTCTTCTATACTACGTTATTTTGTACTTTTTAGTTTTTTATGCTTTTTATTTAAATATGTTTTTTTTGGTTTTGGAAGGCGGTTTTTTTAAACGCAGTTTTTTTTTTTTCCTTATCGAATAACTAAATGCATTTAACTATTAAATAGTAGGATCGAAAATTAAATTTCTAAAAAATTGGCTGAGTTAAAAAAGTACCTCAGTTCACATTTAAAATCTTACCAGGGTCATTAGCTTTTCCATCCACCTTCTTAAGTTCTTGCACCTTCTCCAGCAATGTAGTATTAGATAGTAGACCTAGTTTATAAGCTTCTAGCAGTTCATCTAATTCCTCTGAAGAGTTGTCACCGATGTATGCACATTCTTTTAGATGCTTGTAGCCTTTTATCATTATTAGTGAAGCACCAGGCCATCTAAGAACAATAAACAAAATACACGTCACATACACACACAGAGTCATTAATTGGAATCCCTTAGGGTAGATTTAATACGAGAAATAAAAATAAAAGGACTGTCTTTTGTCTGAGTACGGCAGTTCGAGTTTCTGTCGTTGTTTTAGATGTTAAGCAACGCCATCTATTGGCCTGTTCAGAAAATGAAATACCTCGACTAGTAGCCAAGCTAATATTCTCTAAAACTGCATAGTTTATTCTTTTTTCTCATTAAAATATTACCTAACGCAAGTGGACACGGTGACCGAGGATCCCTTCAATAAGTAGAAGCCCCAGTACTCCTTCATATCGTCTTCTAGCTCGAGTTCCCGGGTCATGGAGACTGGTACCAGCTCGTCCGCCAGGCTCGGGGGACCTGGTACCACGAAGGCGTTGAATGTAGCATTCGACTTCACCACTTGGCGCTAAATAATACTGCAAACTTTAATATGTTATAGGTTGGATTGTGATGAAATGCTATAGGCAATTGAACACTTCTAAAATGATATCTTTTTATTTTGTATAGTAATCCACAGTAATGTTACTAATATTATAAATCATAAAGTTACAATGGATGGATGAATAATTGTTTCAAGACATCTCCGAAACGGCTTAAATTGTGCACAAATATAGAATATAGTTGGGACGAACACAGGCTGTGTTCGTACTAAGTACTAAGTATTTTATAATGTGTGCAAAATCTAGAATAACAAATTGATGACAGAAATAGGCCATTTCAATACGTGAACAATTAAATAAATTTACTTTAGCCCCTGCTCTTGACATTTAATATTTAGTCAGTAGTCGTCCTTGCATAACTATGACACTACAAGCTATCTGATACGTTATCACGAATAGTTTATCTCAAACAGACGTACAGACTATGATAACGGGGAAAGAGTCAATTGTCAACATGTTGCTGACAAAATATGAATGCAGACAGTTTGAAATCTATACTAATAATATAAAGAGAGAAACTTTGTATATGTGTATGTATTGAAATAACTCAAGAACTACTATCCTGATTAGAAAAAATCTTTCACCATTAGAGAGCTACATTATCCCCGAGTAACATAGGCTATAATATTTAATTCCACGCGGACGAAGTGGCGTACAATAGCTAGTTTGCCTATATAAAGGAAAGTAAAGGTTTCACTTTACTGCCTGTCATTTTGGAGTCAAGAGACAGTGCATCAAATTAAAAACTTCGACGAATGTTGAAATGTAAAATGTAATTTTATGAATGAATTATTTGACATGCAAAGTGTACAATGCACAAGGGCGCCATCCGTAAGACACCATAGAAAAAAATAGAAAAAAAAAAACATTTAATATAAATTTCAGTTCTTTGCTTTATTCCAAGCACCTACCTACCATAAAAAATATAATAGAAAATTCTTAAAGGGCGCGCAAAATCATTTATTGCATACAGGCAGTAGCTCTTACGGGACCCTGGAAGTTTGTACTATATGTCGGGGTAATTTACAAAGGGGCTGTATTCATAATTTGACGGCGACATGTTAGGAATATGGAATATTATGACATTTTATCATAGTGAAAGTGAAGCATTGATAGATCTTTGGTAGAGTCTGGAGATATGACAAAATTACACGTAAATAGTTTTGATACTCTTATATTTATTTCAATTTCTTTATAAGATGATGTAGTTCTTCTCTATAATATCTGTCCTTATACGAAGTACATAAACACACAAACAAGAAAGCTTGTATGTGGACATATACAAAGGTAGAGGAAGGCGAAAGAAAGTCTGAATGTATTCAGACAGAATTCAGATATGACGGCTGATAAGCCTTGAACGCACTAGGATAGTATTTTAGTCGAGTAGCAAGTAGCAAGTATCCGAACAAAAGATTTACTTATCTATTCTACGAAAATGTTGCTGTTCGGACACGTTTAGTTAATAAATTACTACCCTAGTGCGTAGATTTTGGCTTAAACGAGTCCGAAACGAGTAAATCTTTTGTTCGGATAAATGCTACTTGCTACTCGACTAAAATACTATCCTGGTGCGAACAAGGCTTTAGAGAAGTATGAGGGAGAAGTACAGTTAGGCATACTGGCGGTGTTCCAGCATAAAACCAGGCGTTTGATTATTTCGTACGCATGGAGACGATGACGCAGAAACAAGGTAAAGCTAGAGTGGTACAAAACTGGTTGCATTTTAATAGTAAAATTATATAATCCCATAGTTTGAGCAACTCATCACGTAATTGGGTATCTGTTTGAAGGGAGCTTATTACATTTTAAAGGACAAGGCAGTTTTTCTGTAACCCTAGGCTTCATTAGACCGATGTCAGGTTAAAAACGGCTGTAGTGTATTGGCTATGGTCTGGTTATCTATGGGTGTGAACATCACGCCATGTTGACAGTTGTGTCAGACGTCACGCCGGCGAGAGGTGCGCGTTTTGGGTACGATTATAGACTTGGTGTAATGATGATCGAGCCATAATATACCCCTAGGACTGAAACATTATAACGGCCTTACGCCGACGCAAAATCTCCATTTATGAAGCCGATGGTAAGTGGAACACCGCGAAATACCGCGACAGTACATGCCGAACCTAGGAAGTTACAAGGGTAGGACGATAACGTGTGTTGTAATCGAACGTACCTGGCACCATGTGGGAGAGATCTTACTGTCGATGAGTCTCATGTCGGTCATGCTCATCGGATACATCTGCCCGGAGAATACTTTGTACCTGCAAAGAAGCCATTTATGGATGACTTACGTTACACCGTGTCTCGTCCAGACCAGCGCCGTCAGAATGTCAAAGAACTGCGATATTTGTGTCGCTTGTAGAGGTTTCTTCCTTATCCAAATTCATAAATATATATATTCTGTTTCCACAAAGTTATAGCTATTTAATATATCCTAGTGCTCGTGTGACTAGAAGGAACTGCCACGCACTGTCGGATATATCATTGGAGGTGCATTTTGGCCGCCGCACCGGATGAAGAATTGACTTTACTTGCCGCAGTAAAAGTGTTAAGTAAAATGGGATAAGGACAGGAATGTTGACTCTATAAAGTATGACTATAAAGGTGACTTACACGGTACAAACCACAGATAATCTATACTAATATTATAAAGAGAGAAACTTTGTATTTTTGTTTGTATTAAAATAACTCAAGAACTACTGGACCGATTTCAAAAATTCTTTCACCATTAAAAAGCTATTTTATCCCCGAGTAACATAGGCTATATTTATTAATTCCACGCGGACGAAGTCGCACACAACAGCTAGTATAATACTATACTAGTACAGACGTAACTTCTTTGGAAAATAAACGTTTGAAAAAGATTATTTTTTATCTTTGTATCTAAAGCCTAAACACATAATCAACAAATTGAAGTTTTATATATTATGATAAACAATTATAAATATACTGCAGTATTCTGTTGTTAAGGGGATATATCTTTTTGTTCTTTGAATGTTATTTATTTTATTTTAATTTATTTAACAAGATATTATCTGCCAATGCCCTTATTTAAGAGACGTTCTTTTCTTCAGATGGATCTCAAGGGATCTCATAAGATATATAACTGTTATCGTGTCTCAGGGGATCTCATAAGATATATCTCATATCGGATCTCAAGGGATCTCAGTAACTAGAAG
>QDHC01001039.1:290191-301586 GCA_013186455.1 Papilio dardanus tibullus
TCACAAGATGGGTTTAACTTACCTCATATACAAAGGTACGAAGATGAACAAACACGGTAGCACTATCATCAGGGCGAGTAACCTGCATAGTCTTATGGGACCCTGGTAGCAACCTCTGGACGGTAGATGGCTGAACTGACGTGTCGAACGTGGACGGTTCGCTAAACCCGCTGTAAAAAAACAATAAAGTGAAAACAGTGTCTATGGTCTATAGAAACCATAGTTGACTGTCGGCTGTAGAATGGAAATGCGCCTTAATAGTACCGTTCTGGTAATTTTTGCACTTGTAACACCAAAATATATATTTAAAATTATACTTTTTACTAAGAAAATTATTCTATCAAAAGTATTGTGGCGCGCCAAGCGTATTTTCGGTGAACTAATTTTTCATACGTCCCAGGCAAAGGCTTAAGACATGTCATTATTCTATACCTTTCTCTTTCTACTCAAATTCTATAAAAATATTGACGTCTGTTATCGTAAGCGTTTACTTAGAGTCGTTTCAGTAATCGATTAAATTAATAAAATATTAGTATTTTAAAAACAATAGTAGATTAACAAGTTAATTCAAGGACATCGGCTTTTTTAATACGTCCGCGTTATGTAATAATTAAATTAACATATATCTCCGAATCGAATAAGTTCATACGATTTGTAAGCGATTTGGATAAAATATTTTTTTTATTTTACAAAGCGTCAAACGAGCAAGCGGCCTGGATTTGATGAAATAGCGTAGCAGGCGTTGCCCATAGACATCTGCAATTGCAAATGCGTTGCCTATCCTTAATCTATGGAGGAGGAGACGCACAGAAAGAGGATAATTCCTCTTTCTATGCGTCCCCTCCCGCGTCAAATCTACTTTCTCTTCCCAACGTTTTCTTATAAGAAAAGGATAGGAAGGAAAAGTGGATTAAAATTAAGGCTCCGGCACCATAGTCATCGGACAGATTTCCAAACCGCTACGACTTAAGGTTTGGTCGGACTGGGACAGTATTTTAGTGAAGTAGCAAGTATTTTAGTCAAAACCGTGTGCGAACAGCAAAATTTTAGTCAAGTAGGATTGTAGCAGTTGTTCGCGCCAGATTATATTTTAGTACAGTAGCAACTAAAACGTGTGCGAACAGCAACATTTTAGTCAAGTAGGCTATAAAAACGTTTTAGTCAAGCCAATCCATTTTACTCTATTTTCACGGCAAGTAGCGGTCCGAACAGCTTGTTTTGGCGAGTTCATTAGTTTGCCGCTTTGTCGTAAACAAGACGTGTCGGTGGAGCGAGGAAACTACTTTAAAATATGTCTCCAAATATGTGGAACATTAATGCTTGTGGAATATCAAGCAAATAAAATAGTTTGCATACCAGGATATAGAATAATTATTAAACATGTTGTTAAAATTGGTAATTCAATTTTAAAATATTTTGTGAACAGGGTTTGGATAAATAAAAATATTTATATTATTTTTAAAACATCAAAATAATTTTTTAGGTAAAACATTTAAACACCACATTAATTATAATTTATAATGAATTCGTATTTTGCAGTGTTTTCGTTTCGGTTTTGGTAATGTATTTTCTCAAACAAATTAATTGGGTACACAAACAATATCGTTCCAGCGCCATCTTTGGGTGACCGAGTGAGCTCGATCGCCGCGCGGGAATTACAATTTAATATCAAATATTACCCATCTTGTTTTAATTTTTAAATTGCTTAAAATTTTTAAAGTTTGAAATTCGAGACTTTCAGTGAAACACATAGACATTTATTTGAACACATGGGCTACTCAGTAAGATTTCTATAAACCGCGAGCGAGAGCTAGTTTTACATGTTCATTCTCCAAAACATCACGCACTTGCGTGCAGTGCAGCAGTACTGCGACAACTATGCGAATGAGTTTTGGTTTTGGAGTGGGGATCGGAGTAGGGATGGTGAGGCGTTATCGCTTTTCGCGTCAACGAAACGAAACGGTTAATTTGCTTTTGCCAACTTGTTGAAAAACTAATTATTTTTGTTAACAAGTCAAGCATATATTCAACAAAGAAAGACCAAAGACCAGCGGCGAAAAAAAAACCGACCAGTGACTTCCTGTGTAGATATACGTTGAATTTTATTATTTGAAGGAAAAACAGTCAACGGTTGATTTAACTATGTCGTTGTACAACGCCCATCCCTATTTTGGTTAATTGCTACTTGCTACTTGACTAAAATACTATCCTGGTGCGAACAAGGCCTTAGGGACCTTCAAGAAGCGAGCGTATCACCTCCTAAAAGGCGGGCAACGCATCTGTGGTTCCTCTGGTATTGCAGATGTCAATGGGCTTCGATGATCACCTCGGTGTTCCCGCTGCTCGTTTGCCCCCTTTTCTTATAAAAAAAAAGACGAAACACTAAATTGCTTCCATTTGACGCGTGTCTGTCTTCTGTGTGGTCGTAGTATTTCACCGAGAAAGCCAATTCGTGCGAAGTTGTTAAAGCGGGCTCTACCATTGTATACCGGCTGTCGACTCCTTCCTCAAGGAATTAAAAGAAACGCTGTTTCGGAGTTACCTTTAACCATCCATACATCGTAACTTTTGCATCATCACTACAAAGTATAAAACAAAGTCGCTTTCTCTATCCCTATATCCCTATGTATGCTTAAATCTTTAAAACTACGCAACTGATTTTGATGCGGTTTTTTTTAATAGATAGAGTGATTGAAGAGGAAGGTTTATATGTATAACTAGCGATCTTCCCCGGCTTCGCACGGGTGCAATTATTAGTACGGCTGTAATATACAACGTTCACAGTTTATCTGTAGTATATTTAGTATCAGTTTTGCACCCGTGCGAAGTCGGGGCGGGTCTCTACTTTATAATATAAGTAAAGTAATATTTTATTAGAAAAATAACTTACCTTCTAAAGGAACTAATTCTTGAGGATCCATTGTCACATTAAAAAGTCTTAAGAAAACTTTTTTTATTATCACATGTTAATTAATTGCGTCTCTGTTTGAATTAGTTATTTTCGAATACGTCTCTGCACTTATTTGAGATTTTTCTTATTATTGATTTTCCACTTAAGGATCTGTGAAATTAATAATTTTAATAAGAATGAAAGAGAGGGAAAATGTTTATTTTAAGAAAAGCTATAAAAATATATTCTAATGTTTTTAATAGATTTCTAATGATGTTTTCAATTCTTTTTTTAAACAAATTGATAGAAGAAAAATGTTTCTGCACAAGTTTTTTAATAGGAATTTATGAAAACTCTTATAAATTTTAAATAAATCTTTACTTGTACAGCCAAACCTGGGTAAGCGAGAACTGGATAAGAGAGACCTCTATAAACGGGAATCATTCTCTGAATCCCGGCGAACAACCTTCATAAGCGAAAAACCGGGTTATACATACAAACATATTGGCAGCGGTCGCTTTGCTATTTCAGCGAGTCCGGGTAAAAAAAAACCTAATAAGAGATAATGCTCTCTAAGCGAGACAAATATCTCGGTCCCTTGGACTCTCAGTTATCGATTTCTGACTGTATTTCTAACGATTTCTCTCTAACAATATGACCACGGTGTAATCACGCTGTTTAAGGGTCGTAAGGGTCGCGGCATGTTTGACTTCATATCACTATCTACAATGTGTCTGTCGGTTTGTTTGTCTACAAACAAATGCATCACGTGACTTGCATATGTACACGAGAGATTAGGGTTGCCAACTATAGCTAGCTCAAGATTAATAATTTTGTCACGTTCCCTTCGGCTAGCCGTACAAAAAGTAAGAACGAAAAAAGCTGCCTATTCATTTAATAGATAGAGTGATTCATAAGGAAGGTTTTCATGTATAATACATTCACAATATAGTAGAGTAACACTGATAATTTAGAGGTTTTTAATATGATGTGGAAATTAACACATTTTTAGCGCTTACATTGCAAACGCTGCTGTATTTAGTATCAGCATTATACCGATTTGCACCCGTGCGAAGCAGGGACGGGTCCATAGTATATTCTAAACGACATCTATGCTTTTTCCTGAACAAAGTATGTATGGATGTAAGGATTGTGCGTAACAGAATGAATTCAGATATGACAGCTGAGATGATTAGGTACATACTCGAGTTTTTTTTTAAATCTTTAGGTTAATTGTTAACGTCATTAGGTCTAAGGTCAAGATAAAAATGCCTACAATAATTATGTTTTAGATAAAAAATGATATTTGGTCGTTTAATATTTTTGGTACACTTTGTATGCATTTATTTAGAACTAATATGATAACTAATGCAGATATTTGTCAAATATTTTTTTCAAATAATTCAAAGGAAACTTTAAAAACACTGATTTTAAAAATACTAAACTATTATTTGTTGTACAGGTTTGAATATTTTTAATAAATAAATATGCTTTTGGCGGGAAAAAATCTATCAAAAAACAGTAAAGTTCTGCGATAAACGATGACCAATAAGTCCTCGATTATACGATACTGGAGGCCACTCGGAACTAAATAAGATAGACCAGGGGTCTCATTGGACCAAATTGTGTATCATAAGAAGTACCAGGAACAAGGATGTTCTGTATTTTTGAATACATTTTATGAATGTACTAGTACCAAAACGTAGAAAGTACAACAGTAATAACGCTGATTCTCGTTTCGGAATAAAGCGGTAAGTATCGAACACTGTCAATCAGCTGTTTTTTCATAGATATTTATTTATCAATAATATAGAGTTTACTGACTTTGTGACCGTGTTATTAGTGAATTTTTAGACAGCACAAATGTTTGGGGATAGGTCATTAACCTAACGAATAAACATTTTCTAAGGAACTTTTTCATGTATTTTATAAGTTTATTTACTGTTAATTATTTAAGGCCATTGACCCTATTAAAACATAAATAAAATATAACACATACCAAACTATTCCTTACTACGTTAACGCGAATATTTATACGCAATAAATTCACACAAAGGTCTTCCTACACTATTAAATTAAAATTCAAAACATAACCACAAAATATACTAAAATTAATTTAAATAATTAACACAGATAATAAAATTATCACAGGTATTGACATAAGAACGGTCCCGATGTGAAATACCGTAACTTTTAATTTAGCATTTTTTTTGAATCTTAATTTAAAACATCGACGCGCATTCGCCGCGACGTGTGTCCCGACACTGCCGGTATTATCGTTTCACGCACATTTATATTGTAAATATATAAATAGCTCTGCGATTTTTTTGTTATAATTACACGTGTACGATATAACAAAAGATTTTACGCCAACTCTTTCTATTCGCTACGATTAGATAAGAATAATAAATGTAATTACACCAATAAAAGTTAGGGATATTTAAATGATGTTTAACGAGGGAGGGATTAAAAGTTTTTGGGGCATTAAGAACTTTTTTTTGGTCGCGGTTATTTATTCTTTACATTCGGCTTGCTCCTTAAATACAGCATTGTCTTTCTTTGTCTAACTGCAACATTTTAAGACATTTAATGTCTACTTATGGTGTCTTACGGTGAAGGAAAACATCGTAATGCAACCGCTACATATCGGCGAAGAAATTCAAAGATATGTGTGAAGTCCATACTGGGCCAGCGTCCAAGACCATGGCTTAGTCACCCCTTAGTGGGTAGGCTTCGCGCCCCTCGGTGGGGAACTATACTGAGCTGGTGATGAATATTTACCTAACCAATCTCTTAGTGTTTATTTCTCATACTACAGCTTTACTTAGAGAAGTATTTTCAAAGAAAAGTCATCAATTAAAGACTCTGAGTGCTAATAGAATAAGGTAAGGACATAGATTGTCTGAAATGAGAGAGAATTTGTTATTGAAACAATGTCTACTTGAAACGCTGTTTTATCAAAGACAATAGTATTCCTTTTACTAATTTCTTAACAAAGAGTCCCGTGTTATATTTATCACTTAACAGGAATAACGGATCAAGGGTTAATAACTATCACTTATGTTCAAACAACACCCTTATTCTTTGAATGGTGTAAATAAATGTTTGTATTGTAATAACGTTCATTAAGAATGATCATTAAGAATATGTCTTAAGCCTTGTACGCACCAGGATAGTATTTTAGTCAAGTAGCAAGAAGCAAGTATCGGAACAAAAGATTTACAAATCTATTCTACTAAAATGTTGCTGTTCGGACACGTTTAGTTACTAAATTACTATCCTAGTGCGTAGGTTTAAACTTAAACGAGTCCGAACAGTAGTAAATCCTTTGTTCGGATAAATGCTACTTGCTACTCGACTAAAATACTATCCTGGTGCGAATATATGTACTGGTGATACGTAGTAACAAACATCTATCTATCCATCTAAGCTTTCGTCATGATGGTACGATCATGACAATCGTGACAGATTAAACACACGTCAAATGTGGCGCCATCTTGTGGCACGTGTAATAATATTGTTTCATACAATATTATATGCAATTAATTGTTCACGTGCTTATTGAATGGTTTTGAAGCACTGATAGCTATTTTGTAGATATGAATTTTCACTGTAGAAATATTTGTTTAAAAACATATTGTCATCTCTTTCATTAGCTTAAAATAAATAGAGATGGTATCTTTTAATAAAGGGAATTAAAGGAATAGGCGTTAAAATTTTAGCTAGTAGACATTTGTTTTGCATGCATTTAAAATTGAAGTTTCCCAAACAAATTATTACTGATATAGAAAAGTCGTTATTTAATATTAAAATCTGTATATTTATAGTCCGTAATAAATTAATCTAAAGCTGCTTATAGCTATGAATATATCGCGTAATTTCAACCACACCCACAGCAACACAGCCATTGGTCGTTTGTGCCAAGTCTGTCCACCAATCAGAGACTGATTTCGCAACCCCTTGTTCGAAATTTAAATATTTTTTTCCCATTATTCCCTCAGTCGCAATTTACACGTCAGAGGAACAACATCTCTTTTGAATTACACGAGTATTTTATAGTCTTTTGTGTTGGTGTAAAAAGTTTTATTTAATTAGTGTTTATGCCAACCGTGAGTGATAAATTGTCTGGGAATTGTAAGTATTGGTTAAAACGTTATGAATTTTAAATAACAAAAAATCGAAAATAATTATTCTTGCACAAAAACATAAATATTTGAGATATATCACTTCCCGTCGTAACCAAAAAATGACCATCCAATTAAAAAAATATATACATTTTTAATTTATTAAAAATAATTATACTTAGATATCTTAATTAAATTACCTATTTATAGCTAGAAAATCAGTAAAGCAGTAAAGCAGTAAATAGTCACTAACCCATTAACAGATAGGATAAACGCTAGAGAAAGAGAGACAAAAGACGATAAAAAATATTCTAAACAAAAAAAACTTCATGTAAAGAGAAGCAGGTTAAATTAAATAAAATGTCGATATTTTTATTACGATAAATAATCCCATAACATTTATAAATAAAATGCAAAGATATATTATACATAGAGGGAGCGCTCGATACTAATTTGACGTTAAAATGCGCTCCGAGAAATAAATTATAAAAAAAAACTTGCCAGTATCATGAAAAAAATTCCCAAGTTTGGGAAATTGTTTCTTTTTTATTTTTATTAAAATGAACAGTAGAATGAACTAAAACATTCATTCAAATGTTAATTATCGTTTTTCATTATTATTATTTTATTTAAGACATTTTAAATCCAAATAATTTTTAACAAAGACTATTTTTGTTCTATGGTTGTTATAAATTTTCAATTAGCGTTTTAAAAATGTCTCGATTAATTATAATATTAAACTATAGTAAATACTAGGAAATAAAATTTTATTTTATTTCCTAGTATAATTTATTATTATAATTTAATTTAATTTTATTTATGAGAAAAGAGGTTACATTCGGTCGACCTTTTATGTCGGCAAATGTAATTTAGAGGTCAACACTAGGGGAAATCACCCTACGTGAGACCTCCGGAGGTCAAATTTAGGCTTCGAGTGTTCCATTTATAGTATAATATATCTTTGTAAAAAATGATTATAGTAACAAAACGTTTATTGTTGGGCAACGGCGGAAGCCATTATCAACGGATGTCACTATGTTTGGACCCGACTTCTCGGACATGAGAATTATTTTTACACCATCATACCTATTATGATATCCCAGTGGAAAAGAACTCTATACCTCTTAAACTAATAAAATACAATAAGACAGGATCTGGGCAGAATTACGGTAGTATCCTAGATGAGGGTGGCAAACTGATCATCTTGAAGAGCTTTGGGGAGGCCTAAGTCAAGCAGTCCATGTGGATGATGTGTTTCAAAAGCCAGAAATAAATAAAAAAACTATGTTTAGTCCACTATTTATACGCTGATAGGTTGGTCTTCCCTCCAGGCAACCCATCAGCGATGGCATCAGACCAGGAGACGTCAGACGAAGAGCCTGACAGTGAGATGTTGAGTGATGACTTGTATCTCCAGGATAGTGATGATGATAGACAAGCCAGAAGTGTTCAGGTTGGTGCTAGCTTACATGTACTAGGAGATAATGAGTTGCGAAGTACCCATGGTACTTTGGGATGGGAACTGCTTGATGTATTGTACATCCAAAGCCCCTATCGGTTATATTCCTCTAATTTTAACTGTCTTCTCAGAGTCTAGAAGACCTGCCTGCATTAAACTGCTTGCTTCGACCTCCTCGGAAGTTATTCACAAACTGCCGTGAGCGCTGGCGCCAGCAGAACGTGAGTGGTGCCTTCGCTGAATTACGTCGACTGGTGCCAACACACCCTCCAGACAAGAAGCTGTCCAAGAATGAGATACTAAGGATGGCGATCAGGTAATAGTGAAACTAATGCTTATTAGTTCTCAGAACATTGGTGTAGAGAATCTGGTGAAGATTGACATTCTATAGAACCAGATAATAGACAAATAATAAGATAGATATAGTTAAAGGAAAATACAAATAAAAATTAATATGGGTAACGGTTCTCGTATTTGGAATTTTCCATATTTTCTCGACGTCAAGGATCGAATATCGTTTTCAGTAGAAGTAGACATTAGTTATGTAATTGGTATTCTTACAGATACATCGGTCTTCTCTGTGAAGTATTAGAGTGGCAGAAGAGTAACGGTCTACTCACGAATAAGGAAAACACAGATCTGGCTGTCAAATGCGAATCTCCTTTGAGCCCACAATCCAGACATTTACGTCTCAAAAGACCGTATTTCGATGATGACAAAAGATCTAAGATAGATGGGGAGTTTGGCAAATACGGTGATGAAAATGAAGAGAATCTTAGAAGAAACATCCATAGAAGTGTTGGTTTTAATAAAGATTATTATTTCGGGAAAGATCATGTTAAAATTTTGAGGACTCAGTATTATTTTCCCTCTCGTTGGAGACAGAATGTTCCGTTCAGGAATTTGGCTGCTGAAAGAAATGGTAACAACCTTTTAATGATTGCACCAGCTCAGGGGAAAGAGGATGAAACCAAAAATAGTAGATGTAAAGACAAGGATGGCAATGAAAAATAAAGTTGGTTTCGTTTAAATTGATCTCTGTATGTGCTAAATAATTTCCGATGTGTAACAAAAAAGTATATTAGTTTTTTTTTTAATTTTTATTATAATCCTGAATATTTGTGAATTCCATAATGTTATTTGTTATTAATCTCATAATTTTATTTTTGTGTTATTATTACATTTTTATTTTTTTAATCTGTTTTAACATCTTGTCAAATATTGTATTTTAATGATTATGTATGCGTGTTATAAAAATAATGCAATAAATTATATTGAATCGATTTAAAATAAATTAATGACACTAATAAGTAAGATTGTTTAATTTTAATTAAAATGGTTCATTAAAAAATAAATAATTTATTAATTAAAAGAGTATTAAATATTACAGTTCCGTTTTGTTGACTTTATGCCAGTTTCTAAACGCTTTAACCGCTTTGAAGAGATCATCAGCTAGTACTTGTGGCAGTTCTAAAGCGATAAAGTGACCACCGTAGTCCAATACGGTGTAGTTCAAAACGTTGGTGAACTTCGTCTCAACAATGCTGGGAGGTTGGTAGAATAGCTCGTGTTTCGCTTGCATCACCCATACCGGTACTGAAGTTGGATAGCTGGAATAAAAATATTTGTTATGAATTTTCGTAATAATCGGTATATTCTCTGTAACCCAAGGCTGGTTCCTGGCCTCCTTACAAAGTGATGCTCCGAAGTTGACTTTACGTGAGTTTTCAAAGGCCCTTATCAATTCCTTACAAAAATGTTCTATCTGAAATCGTTTCGGTGCCAATGCACTTTAGTGTATTTATTAGAATTGAAATAAAAGAATCCAAATACAGTTTTCTTCTAATTTACATTACATTGTTAAATGTATTCTCTAAAATCAATAAATTAATTAGAGATCGCTAAGCATGGACAGATTTCTTGTTAGAGGCAAAGGCCTACGGGTCATCCCTAGTTAGTTTTTTACGAAATCGAAAAACTTTCCGCTTCTCTTCCTATTCTTTTCCTATAAGGGAATGATGGGAAGAGGAAGTGGATTTTCCGGTGGAGGGGATGCATAGGGAGAGGAATTATCCTCTTGCTGTGCGTCTCCTCCTCCGAAGATTAAGGGTAGACAACGCATCTGCAATCGTAGATGTCTATGGGCAGTGGTCGCTTCGCTATTTCAGCGAGGTCAGGAGGCCGCTTGCTCGTTTGCCACTTTATAATATAAAAAAAAATAAAAAAAAAACACTTACGAATCTAAATCCAATTCTAGATATTTCTTGCTGAGAGCATTCGCATAGATTCTGATTGCGGTGTTAATCGAGTTTGAAGTCCAGTAGATCATCAGGTTATCAACAAGCTGTTCTTTGCTGAACTTCTTAAGTCCGCCATCGGGTTGGGAGCGATGAGCTCGGTCGGTCCACGTCGAGAATTTCTCCAGGATGTAAGCCGCCAAACCAGATGGGGAATCCGATAAACTGACTCCTATTGACAATGGAAAGTACTCATTTGAGGTTATTTTGATAAAGGAAGAACAAAACATCATGAAGCAGCTTGCAAATATTTATTAATTATTAAAGAGAGAAACTTTGTATTTTTGCATTTTTGTTTGTATTGAAATAATTGAAGAACTACTGGGCCGATTTCAAAAATCCTTTCACCATTAGAAAGCTACATTATCCCTGAGTAACACAGGCTATATTATTTAATTCCACGCGGACGAAATCGCGCACAACAGCTAGTATTTGTTATTTTTAAAGAAATTCATGTAAGGTAAAGGTACCAGTAATTGATAGTGACCCAGTAATTGATAATTTGGAGTTTGACATCTTATAATAAAATATCTGTTAATTTTATTCTTGCTTTTTACACATAAAGTTATAATAAAACTATCTGTAATTTGTATTTAAAATCAAAATCAGTGATTTCTATTCATAA
>QDHC01001039.1:301857-330946 GCA_013186455.1 Papilio dardanus tibullus
TTCAAAAATTCTTTCACCGTAAGAAAGCTACACTATCCCCGAGTAACATAGGCTATATTTTTTAATTCCGCGCGAACGAAGTCGCGAACAACAGCTAGTTTTATATAAATCATCTCAGACTTTTTAGTATCTATTGGAATTATTTTAAAAATAGAATTAAAACTATTTTAAGAAAATACGAAATGACTTTCCGAACGACCAAATATGCATGTTCGGTAGTTTTAATTTAAATTTAATGAAAGAAATAAAAAAAATATTTTAATAAACAATTTTTTACAATTTTTATCATAAAAGCTTTCTTAGTACTTTGTTTCAAATTTAGTGCTTGTAGTTTTTTCACTGTTTAAACTTCCGTGAGACATTATTATTAGTCAAGTTGTTCAAGTAACAATAATATTGCAACATGAATTTTAAACTTAATTATGATAATTTTTATTGAAGAGTCATTACCTTCTATCTTATTAAAAAACAACTTTAAAACTAATCCTGATGACTACTATGATTATGATTGAGTATTGATAAAAAATAAAATGATAAAATAAAATTTCAAAATAAAAGTTTGTAATAAAAATTAACAGACAAATGTTAGTAGCATTATATGTATATTACTAGCTGTTGCTCGCAACTTCGTCCGCGTGGAATTAAATACACTATGTTACTGGGGGATAATGTAGCTTTCTATGAATAAAAGAATTTTTGAAATCGGCCCAGTAGTTCTTGAGTTATTTCAATACGAACAAAAATACAAAGTTTCTCTCTTTATAATATTAGTATAGATATAGAAGTATAAATTATGTCGTGAATTAATTTTAATAAGCAAATTAATAAGTAACATAATAGTAAAATTATTTCATTATATTCGTTATTTTTAAAATACTCACAGTTAATTAAAGGGAGTAGATACGCCCGTCTCGTTTCAAATTTCAAACAACACTGGCTTGTTGAAATATTTCGGTGTGCACGGAACTGATAAATATTTGTTACCTCATACAGATGTCTTGAAATTATTAGCGACAAAATTGAATGACTAAACACAATCCTAATGTACAGTCAGCTTCATAAATGTAAACATTTAAGCTTTGCTCGTGATTTTGGTTTCAATTTACAGTCAAACCTAAATAAGCAAAAAACTTCTATATGCGAGTCATATTCTGGTTCCGACGAGCTACCTCCATAAGCGAGAATATTGAGAAGTCTCTATAAGCAAGACAAATATCGCGGTCCCTAGGACTCTCATTTATACAAGTTCGACAGTAGTTATAGCCTATGTTACTCGTTAACAATGTAGCTTCCTACCGAATAAAGAAATTTTGAAATCGGCCCAGTAGTTTTTGAGTTATTTTAATACATACAGAAATACAAATCTTGCCTCTTTATCCTTATCCTTACATAGTATAAAACAATAACGCTCATTTATGTTTGTTATATGCTTGAATCTTTAAAACTACGCAACGGATTTTGATGCGGTTTTTTTTAATAGATAGAGTGATTCATAAGGAAGGTTTTCATGTATAATACACTAGCGACCCGCTGCGGTTTCGCACGCACCAAATACACTATAGAAAAACTATGGACATTGTAACAGCCATACTAACAATATTTGCACCCGTGCGAAGCCGGGGCGGGTCGTTAGTAATATTAGTATAGATTTATGTATGCGTCAATTACTAGTTTAACGAATACTTTCATAGATTTTGATAGTAAAGGTCCATACAAATTTTACTTGTTATTAATGAAAAAAAAATAAAAAATGGTTTATTGTTATTGTACATATTTATGCAGCTGACTGTACAGACGTCTTTATTCGCGTATTGAAAAAAAAATACCTTCATTTTCAAAAATGTCGCCATCTTTGTTTAAATTAGTAATCAGTGTGATATCGAAATAAGAGTACTTTAATATGCAACACTTTTTTATTAACAAAATAATTATGCAAACCAATATATTTTATGTATAATCTGAACTTTTCGAACATTTTTTGACCGATCAAGGTCATTCATGACTAACGTGACTGGACGTTTTAAAGTCGTGTGTCCCGGTGTCTTTTTTATATCATAAAGTGGCAAACGAGCAAGCGGTCACCTGAACTCGCTGATATAGCGAAGCGACCGCTGCCCATAGACATCTGCAAATGTAGATGCGTTGCCTACCCTTAATCTTCGGAGGATGAGACGCACAACAAGAGGATAACTCCTCTTCCTATGCGTCTCCTCCCGCGGAAAATCCACTTCCTCTTCCCATCATTTCCGTGTTGGAAAAGGATAGAAATGGGAAGTGGATATAAATTAGGCCTCCGCCAACACACTCTTCAGACGAAACACAGAATTGCTTCCATTTCACGCCTGTCTTTGTGGTCGTGGTATTTCACCGGGCGAGCCAATTCGTGCGATGATTTTAAAGCGGTCTCTACCAAAGGTTTCTCGTTGTAGTTTCTCGCTTAAGAAGTAGTTCGTCAGGTCCAGCGAATGACCCTGGCTTATAAAGGTTCCACTGAACTAGACCAGCTGTGTTCAGCGACTTAGTGCACGTGAAAAAAAAAACATAGTAAGAAGCCTGTGTGATCTTCCAGACAGACATCTGTGTTCTTCATCGGGATCCGTACAGCCGTTGTGGAGATAATTCCTAACTCCACCAACGTTTACGACTTAGGGGCCTTCAAGAAAAGAGCGTACTCCTTCCTCAAAGGCCGGCAACACATTTGTGGTTCCTCTGGTGCTGCAGATGTCCGTGGGCGTCGGACCAATTAATTTAGTTCATCCGCTGCTCGTTTGCCCCCTTCTCCTATAAAAAAAAGTAGTAAGAAGTAATATTGAAAACCCAATTTTAATATAGAGAAAAGGATCCAAAACTTTTTATTTGCATTAATAATTTTGATATCGCGATGCAAGACAGGTTACACTAGATTTTTTTTTTTAAATGACGATTTAAATCGCTAAAAATCTCCTTGGTAACAACGTTGTAATCAAAAACAAAACACGTAGACAATGAATTGACTAAAGTTATGCGCTGAGTCATTACACTACTAATATTGTTGTCTCTATTTTATTAAAGAGTTAAAATGAGATGGCAATATTTATTTTGACAGAAGATATGCTACGATGATTTTTGTGTTTACTTTAAAATCGAGTAAACATAGATTGTAGAACTTACGAAGATTATGAACATATTATTTAAAACGGTTTAGGCAGAAATATAAATAAACTAGCGACCCGCCCCGGCTTCGCACTGGTGCAAATCAGTATAATGCTGATACTAAATACTGCAGCGTTTGCAATGTAAGCGCTAAAAATGTGTTAATTTACGACATCATATTAAAAACCTCTAAATTATCAGTTACTCTACCATATTGTGAATGTATTATACATGAAAACCTTCCTTATAAATCACTCTATCTATTAAAAAAAACAGCATCAAAATCCGTTGCGTAGTTTTAAAGATTCAAGTATATATAGGGACAAACATAAAAAAGCGTTATTGTTTTATACTATGTACGGATAAGGATGAACTTTGGTAAAATGGACTTTGTTCTACCTAATTAGATTTAACAGTGAATATAAAATCTATGTATCTGAATTTTCCGTTGTTTTTATTAGCAGGTTTTTTTTTTATCTTGAAACCAAAAGCTAATTACCTTTATTTATCTAAAAATCTGATAAACTAAATTATCTTATGCGTTTATCTATGTTTTAGGTTTAAAATGCGGTTTATGCGAATGATGAGCATAAAGAAGAAATTAAAGACCTTGAATGTAGGGCACAATAGTAGAGGATGGCCAAAGAAAATATGTAGAAATTATATGAAAGAAGATATATATATTTTTTTGTGCCTGAGTCGCCTCTGTTTGCCTTGAGGAGGCATTTACAGCTACACCGGGTTTGAGGTGGCAGGGCGCTGATGGCGCTTAGCCTAAACCTCGTTTTAGAAAGTGATAAATTCAGATATGACGGCTGATAGAGAAATGGAGGAGTAGGACATACTGTGGGTGAACATACTCTATAGGGACAAGGACAGGACGATCTTTTATCTCTTTATTCCGAAACGAGAATCAGCGTTATTACTGTTGTACTTTCTACGTTTGGTACTGGTACAGTGGCTTTAACAGTGGTAGAGCCCGCTTTAACATCTTCGCACGAATTGTCCGGCTCGCCCGCTGACATACCACACACACACAGAAGACAGGCGTCAAATGGAAGCAATTCCGTGTTTCGTCTAATGAGTGTGGTGCCGGAGGCCTCATTTTAGTTCACGTTCCCGTCCTATTTTTTTCTTATAGATTTGCATTGCGATTGGCAGGGAAGGACACGCAAAGAAAGAGGTATTATCCTCTTCGTGCGTCTCCTCCTCCGTAGATTAAGGGTAGGCAACGCATCTGCAATTGCAGGTGGTTAATGACATCGGTCGCTTCGCTTTTTCAGCGAATCGAGGTGACTCGGTGCTCGTTTGCCACAAAACATTCATAAAATGTATTCCAAAATACAGAACATCCTTGTTCCTGGTACTTCTTATGATACATATATAGGTCCAATGAGAACCCTGGTCTATCTTATTGTCCGAGTGTCCTCCAGTATCGTATAATCGACGACTTATTGGTCCTCGTTTATCGCAATATTTTATATATTTTTTTCGGAATAAGGGGGTTAGTTTTAAAATAAAAGTACCAAATTATCAACAAATAAACTTTTATTATAAAAAAGTTAACTTAAAGTTCAGTCTTAACATTATTTTGTTTGTGCCATTTTCTAAACTCTCCGATCGCCTTGATGACGTCGTCGGCGAAGAATTTTGGCATTTCCATGGCGAAGAAGTGACCACCATCTTCTACTATTGTCTCATTTATTAGATTTATAAACTTGAATTTCATAACCCAACCTGGCAGGTAAGAAAGTTCATTCTTGGCTTGTAGCAACCAAGTCGGTACTGGTGTAGGGATCCTGTGGAAGATTTAGATTTTTTCTAAGTTATATGCAAAGATATATTATACTATAGATGGAACACTCGAAGCATAAAAGTGAAGCATTTTCTTTGACCTCCGGTGGTCTCACGCGGGGAGATTTCCCCTAGTGTTGACCTCTAAATTACATTTGCCGACATAAAAAGACGACCGAATGTAACCTGTTTTCTCAAATTTAAATTTTATTTCATAGTATTTACTAAGGTTTAATATTATAATTAATCGAGACATTTTTAAAACTCTAATTAAACATTTATAACAACCATAAAACAAAAATAATAATAATGAAAACCGATAATCAACATTTTAATGAATATTTTAATTTATTCTATTGTTTATTTAAAAAAATTAAAAACACACATTTTCCCAAACTTGGGATTATATTTCATGACACTGGCAAGATTTTACTTTTTTAATAATTTCTATCTTGGCACGCATTTTAACGTCAAATTACTATGGAGCGCTCCATCTATGTATAATAATATCTCTTTGTTGTATCTATTATACACATTTAATAAAAACCTAGGTAATGTATACAAAATATTAAGGAAAAATCATCACAGAAAAGCTTTATTAATACTTGATGAACTGAAAACAACAATTCTTAGATATTTTGTCTGTATGTTTGTGCGCGGTAATCTCAGAAACCACTTTACCGATTTGATTGCAGTTTTCTCTGAAGTAGCTACATAACCTACATTTAAAATGTAGTGTTCATTAAATCTCTATTAGTGCACAAAAAAATGTTAATGAATTTGATATATTATCCACCATAAGATGACCTCAGATTTATCAGCTCCACTTCTCGTAATAGGGTTCATCTTAACCTGGACAATATAACCTTAGCTGACGTATATTATAATCTGTGTAACAGATTAAAAAATCAACTTACTCATCAAGTTTCAATTCAGTATATCTCCTATTAAATGTCTCCGAGTACAGTCTCATAGATGTAGTTATGGAGTTGGTAGACCAGTACATCATCAGGTTATCAATAAGCTGCGCCTTGCTGAACTTGGCTTGTAAGCCACCGTCAGCGAGGAGCTTGTACTCCGGCTTCGTCCAGGTCGAGAACTTCTCCAGAATGTAAGCGAGAAGTCCAGACGGAGAGTCGGTAAGTGCTACTCCTGTGAAGTAACTTAGATATTAATAACTTCAAAAGAAACTGAACTTTATTCTCAAAGTTTTAACTGACGTTACAAAAGCGTTCCTGCTATTTTGAGCTTAAACAGTTTAAGTAATTTACGTACGGGCGGTTTTTTAACGCACGATAAAAAAGCGTTGAGATACAACGAATTCATTTTTATGTCTCTTTTAACGGCGCTTTCAAATCGGGACGCTTTTTAATCGTGCAAGCATTTTTAGTGCTGTTTCAAGGAAACAAGAGCGATTTTAAACAGTTTGTAATGACATCATCATCGCCCTGCTTTTGTCCCTATAAAGACAACGTTAGAAATGCGTCCGTATGAACGCAGGAATACATACCAACAGTATCTGGTTTTGTCGCTTGTATATGTAAATAACCCATTTCTTCTAGAAGTGTACCGAATTTCTCTGATAAAGGATACATTCTGTCTGCCAAATCTGATCTCACGACCAGAGGCGGGTAGATTGAACCGAGGATCTGGATTAATGTGGTCCTTGGACTTATCGAGAATACGATGTTTGAATGATAGCCGAGAACTTCCTAGAAGGAATAAGAAACTTTAAAAATGTGTTCTAGATGTCTCCTTAGACGCTTCCCTCTTAACTAATAACAAAGAATGCCTATGTGCTCCTCCAGGCTGTGGTCTACATCTGTGCAAGCCTTCCATCCATCTATCCATCCAAACTTTCGAATTTATAATAGTCAAAACTGGCTCTGGCCCTAAACTCTCTTGAGTTCGACTGTATTAGCAAGATTAAAATAACGAATACTCAACTGTCACTTCCTAAGGTGAAGTATAGTTTATGTCATATTTGAAAGTTAATCAAAACAAACTAAATCTAACACTAACTTAATGGTTAGTTAAGTAGTCTTTTAGTGTAGATCTTTTATTATAAATCTCCGCTAAGGGTTTCCAAAGTCAATAAACTACTTCATTTTGGTCGATTTCGTAATTATGCTATCTTCAAATTAAGAAATCGTACGTTGTTACAAATTTTCAATAGCAGTTAAGATTTGGTAGTCAGTTTAAAGCTTAGTTCGCACCAGGATAGTATTTTAGTCAAATAGCAAGTAGTATTTATCCGAACAAAGGATTTACTACTGTTCGGACTCGTTTAAGCCTAAACCTTAGCACTAGGTTAGTAATCTAGTAACTAAACATGTCCGAACAGCAACATTTTAGTAGAATTAGTAAATCCTTTGTTCGGATACTTGCTACTCGACTAAAACACTGTCCTGGTAGGTACAAGGCTTAACGGTTTAAGATTTGGTAGTCAGTTTAAGTTTGTTTATAAAGAACCGAACTACACAATGATAGGTGCCTGTTTTCATTTACCTGGGGGAATAATGTAGCAAGGTTGGCAGTGATGATACCTCCCCAATCTCCTCCTTGGATGTAATACTTCTTGAAGCCAAGTCGCTGCATCAGATTCCTGAATACGACGGCCATTTTGTCCGCGCCAAGACCGGGTTTCACAGCCGCCTAAAAATTCTTAACTAGTTCTATACATTTACATAATAAAGTAATTAAAGACAATTATTTAAAGACCTTGAGATAAAGTAACAATAATACTTATTATACACGATAATTACTTATTATTCTTTGTTGTTAGCTAACGAAAACACTATAGTGGCCACCACCGCAACAAAAAAACACAGTAATTCGACACACATTAACCCGAAAGACACAACAAAACAGTGACTTGTAAAGTAGTATTACAAAATCATATTCATCTATTATTTCATAGCGACCCCAGCACCGCATGGGTGCAATGCTGATACTAAATACACTACAGAAAAACCATCATACCAATAATAATTGCACCCGTCCGAAGCAAGGGCGGGTCGCTAGTTATACACATAAACCTCTTCAATCACTCTATCTATTAAAAAAAACCGCATCAAAATCCGTTGCGTAGTTTTAAAGATTTAAGCATACACATATAGGGACAGCGAAAGCGACTTTGTTTTATACTATGTAGTGATTTTGCTCGCGGTTTTTTCAACTTCATAAGATGCATGATATGACGGCTGATAAGCCTTGTACGCACTAGGATAGTATTTTAGTCGAGTAGTAAGTAGCAAGTATCCGAACAAAGGTTTTACTAATCTATTCTACTAAAATGTTGCTGTTCCGTCACGTTTAGTTACTAAATTACTACCCTAGTGCGTAGATTTAGGCTTAAACGAGTCCGAACAGTAGTAAATACTTTGTTCGGATAAATGCTACTTGCTACTGGACTAAAATACTATCCTGGTGCGAACAAGGCTTTAGAGAAGTTTACAGGGCATACTGTTATCCAGATTGATGATGGATACTTACAGAAGAAAATCCATAACCAGGCAAGCTAGGCACGATCAGCTCTAACGCGAAGTCTCTGTCTTTACTGACAGCGGTAAGCAGAGGAATGGCAGCGTCGAACTCTCGAACTGAACCCGGCCATCCGTGCAGCAGTAATAAGGGAACTGTTTGAACACCAGCTGGGACCTGAACCAAGAAATGTTTTTATAGATTAGATTGTTTTATATTATAAAGTGGCTAACGAGCATGCGGCCACCTGGATTCGCTGAAATAGCGAAGCGACCGCTGCTCAGAGACATCTGCAATTGCAGTTGCCTACCCTTAATCTACTGAGGAGGAGACGCACAGCAAGAGGATAATTCCTCTTCCTATATGCCCCCTCCCCTGCAATATCCACTTCCCTTCCCATCATTTCCTTATAAAAGGATAGGAAGGAATCGTGGACTAAAATTTGGCCTAGATGGTTTCAATAACGCCTTTTGTCCAACACCGTTTTTCTATTGTCTTCATAGGAATGGAATCCGTAGCTATTGGTCTTCAATACCTTCCTAAAACCTTCTGGGAAGACCTATGGTCATCGTATCTTAGTAGTCAAGTACGTACAAGGAAATTAAGAGCTAAAATTCTAAGGTCAAATAGCAGAAGTCATAATATCAGCCAGGATCTTGCAATCTAGATTGGCATTAGAAGTGGGCAAGTGCCCACCAGGAGGCAGTCCTTCTTATATGGGGAGTCACGAAGTAACGTACCTCTGGCTTGACCCTGATGAAGTGCACATCCAGACCTTGGATATTAGTCTTGAATTGTGGATACTTATTGAACACTTGTTCTCTCTCCGCGAACGGATACTCCTCAGCCCAGTATTTGACCCAGCTGTTCATCTGTTTGCTGTTGAACCCGTACTCGAAGCTGACGCCCTCTAGCGGCGGGATGTACGGCCGGTGGGACTTCAAACGTTCTTTTAAGTCTTTTATCATCTAAAAAGGATATTAAGTACATATGTAAGATCATCTTTAAAGCCTTGTACGCACCAGGATAGTATTTAAGTCAAGTATCAAGTAGCATTTATCCGAACAAAGGATTTACTACTGTTCGGATTCGTTTAAGCCTAAGCACTACGGTAGTAATTTAGTAACTAAACGTGTCCGAACAGCAACATTTTAGTAGAATAGATTAGTAAATCCTTTGTTCAGATACTTGTTACTTGCAACTCGACTAAAATACTATCCTATTGCGTACAAGGCTTAAGTATCGTTTTATCACTTACAGGACTGTTTGTTCTGTGTGTGACAGAGACAGAGATAGTCTGAAAGAGATAGCACGATTCCGGCTCTCTATGATATCTAATATAACTTACAGTTTCATCGAACTTGACTTTAAAAGGTCTTATACTGGTATCTTGCTTGGTCTTCAGCTGGTCGGGCCCCCACCACTCGTTTAGGTCGATCTCTGGTAATGAGGGTGGGCTCTTGAAGAATAGGAAGTACACAGGCGCTCCCAGCACCACTAGTAGCAGCACGACTAGTATTCGCGCCATCTATTGACATATTTCATCAACTTGAGTATGGAATTTAATAGTTAGTTTTTTTTATATTATTTAGTGGGAAACGAGCAAACGATATTATATTTTAATTATAGCCTAACAGCCGTTTGTTCGATCTCCACTCAATTACTTCGTTACGCCGCGTCGCTAAAAATCTAAGTTGCGTCAAAATTAAATGAGATCGCCTTAAAATTTGGAACTTAAGCGAGGACTTAAGATGTAAGACGCTCTTACATATTGAGTGGTGTTTGAACATTCGGGCATTATTCTCTTAAGCATTAACATCGTAAAATAATAAAACATACTTTTTTATTAGTCTACAATAACAACATTACTCACGCCCGTAACCCAAAGGGGTAGGCATATACAACGGACCTCCATTTGGCTCAATCCTGACACACCTAACTCGCTTCTACATTCATACATCGTTACGCGTGCTCTTAATACCGGCCTTCTTGAGTAATTCCTCAATTAGACCGGTATAAGTCCTCCTCGGGCGAACCCGTCCACTGCAACTCAGTTTCGCATCATAAACCTTCTTCGTTAACCTGCATTCATTCATCTTCTCAATTAATAGTATATATCATAAAAAAACACTTGTTTATTTACACGTTATGTAATAACACTCACGTTATGTAATAAGACTTTGAACAATGATTTGCATTTTCGGTAAAGAGCTCCAATGACTCTCAATAATGACACGAGTAAGCAATGATGCAAAGACTTTTGGTAATGATTCGATATCACCATTTGTGATGACTTTAATGATTTTAGATCTACAAATGACGTGTCATCTTATCCATTGATATGCAATACATACACCGTTCATTTAGTAATTTAGTTATACAATTACTAGCTACCATCCGCGTGGAATTAAAAAAAAAACTTACTATTAGTAGCCTATGTGTACCAAAATATAATCTACATCTGTGCAACATTTTCAACAAGATCAAAATATGATCAAGATAAAATGCGTGCCACGAAAGAAATTATTAAAAAAGAAAAATCTTGCCAGTATCATGAAAAAAAATCCCAAGTTTGGGAAAATGTGTGTGTGTTTTTTTTAAATTAAACAATAGAATAGACTAAACATTCATTAAAATGTTAATTATCATTTTTCATTATTATTTTAATTATTTAATTAGCGTTTTAAAAATGTCTCGATTAATTATAATATTGAACTATAGTAAATACAATGAAATAAAATTTAAATTTAAGAGAAGAGGTTACATTCGGTCGACTTTTTGTGTTGGCGAATGTAATGTAATGGTCAACACTGGGGGAGACCTCCGGAGGTCAAAGAAAATGCCTCACTTTTAGGCTTCGAGTGTTCCATCTATAGTATAACATATCTTTGTTTATAACATTAGTAAGAAGATAATTTTCATTATATCGTGTGTGGCAATGACATTGACCTTGAAGTCAACATTAAATAATAACTATTTGTAGTAATATATTCCGTCGATGAAATAAATTAGATAAGCGCATAGTAAAAAACATAACCTAAAAGATTTACCGAGTGGTAACATCGTTAATTATTATAATAATAAGAATTTTATTAACCGACTTTGAAATGTATTTTTTTTTTTTTTATAAGAAAAGGGGGCAAACGAGCAGCGGGAACACCGAGGTGATCATCGACGCCCATGGACATCTGCAATACCAGAGGAACCACAGATGCGTTGCCGGCCTTTTAGGAGGTGATACGCTCGCTTCTTGAAGGTCCCTAAGTCGTAGCGGTTTGGAAATACCGCCGAGGACAGACCGTTCCACAGTGCGGCTGTGCGAGGCAGGAAGTTTCGCGAAAACCGCACGGTAGAGGATTGCCAGCCATCCAGGTGGTGCGGATGGAAACTGGCGGTCTGTCGAGTCGTCCGAAGACGGAACTCGGCGGCAGGAATTGTTCCAAACAGTTCGTCAGAGCACTCCCCGTGGTAGATACGGTAAAATATGCAGAGGGAACAAACGTCCCTCCGCAAGGCCAGAGTATCAAGCCGATCAGTAAGAGCTCGGTCGTTGACAATTCGAACCGCTCTACGTTGTACGCGGTCAAATGGAAGAAGCTGGTATTGGGGTGCTCCCGCCCAGAGATGCGAGCAGTACTCCATGTGGGGCCGCACTTGCGCCTTATAAAGTTGAAGGCGGTGGCCCGGTTGGAAGTACTGCTTCGCTCTACTGAGTACACCTAGCTTTTTAGAGGCCAACTTGGCCTTCTCTTCCAAATGACCGCGAAACTGAACGTCATTCGATATGTCAACGCCGAGAATACTGATACTGGCTGCGGCGACCAGGGGAGTGCCCTCGAAACGAAGACCTACGACAAAGGGATGTTTTTTAGCGGTAATGGCGCATACTTGTGTCTTTTTGGGATTGAAATCGACAAGATTTTGTCGACCCCAATCCGCGACTTCACCCAATAGGGTCTCCAGTCCAGACACAAGTTTGGTCCGGTTCTCATCGACAGTAGCCCGAGAAACGTTAGCGCGGGCGGTGTACAGTGCATCACCCGTGCTGTATGTTATCGATTCGATTGCTATTTTCTAAGATTTAAGAATTATCATTCAAGAAGTTGTTAGCAAGTATTTGTTTACAATACGCCGTCAAAACATCTGCCGCTTTATTCCGAAACGAGAATCAGCGTTAGTACTGTTGTACTTTCTACGTTTGGCACCGGTACATTGTTTCTGGTACTTCTTATGATACATACTTTGGTCCAATGAGAACCCTGGTGTATCTTATTTAGTTCCGAGTGTCCTCCAGTATCGTATAATCTTTTTGGTCCTTGTTTATCGCAGTACTTTATAATTATTTCAATTAACGAAACATTCGTGAAAAATATAATACTCGTACCATCGCCCTCATACTAATTGAAGAAACTGAGATAGCAATACGGTAGATACCCGCAATAACGGTTTATAACATAATTAGTAACGCTTCTGCAGTTTTAGAATTAACCACAAATATAAAAGACTCGTAGCCTCCCGCAATTAAAAGTATACTATGTTCTTCCAGACTGTTCTACACCATATCAAGATCCGTTAAGCTGTTTCAAAAATACCTTCAAACATCCATCGATCCATACATCGTAACCTTCGCTAAGATATAATTATAAGTTTAAAATCAAAATCGTATGTAGAATTACTGTTGCTAGCAAAAACTTCATGATAAAGCATTATCTAATCACTAAATGGATTTTAAACTCCGATTATTATTCAAAATGATCTTTTAGAATACAAAAAATGTACAAAAAAACAATTATCATATAAATTCAATTTACATAAATACATTTAATAGTTCTTGATAAACACTTACCTTGGCCTTGAAGGAAACACACGTCCGTCTTTGTCGAGGAACGCGGACGCACTGACTCGAATGAGTTGTTTTTTTTTTTTTTTTAAATTGTGATTGTGTATTCATATCTCATGTACCTGACTTCATTTGATACGATATTTGTATGTATTTATAACCGGTGTTGCTAATTAAATTACATTTTTATGTTTGTATGTATGTTTTTCGTTAAAAAATATACATTTTATTTAGTCTCACCAATTCAAGATGGCGTCTCTCCTAATAAACACTCAATTGATTTTTTATTGAACCTATAACCGAGAAACTCTTATTACCTAAGGGCGTCATTAGACTGACATCACGCAAAAAGCGGCCTTACGCCGCCGAAGCATATCCGTTTTTTATCGCGAACTCGGTCTAATGTGGCCCTAGGGTTAGAGAGAAATCTATAAACGATACAAATATTGTGCTCCCTTGGACTTGGTTATCCAAGTTCCCCACCAACGGTTCCCGCCTTGTCGTGGCGGTGGGGCTCTAGTAACCGTGAGGGGCACACGGTGAAGCTAAGAGGAACCAGGGAGGGAGGGCCGGTTGGCCGGGTGGCGGCCGGCTCTCGCGGGGCAGGCCTTCACCCTGTGGAGGCCTGGTAGAGGAGGGGACACACACCCGGTGTGTGGACCCTGGTCGGTGGTGGTCTCGTACCCGCCGACGGAGAGGGAGAGCCGCGGAGGAAGAGGGGTGTTGGTATTACGGTGCGCCACTCTCCCTGTCCTCCGCGGCTCTGCGGGGTCGCACCGTCGTTGCGATGAGGTGGGCTGTCTGTGTGCCAATGGGTGGGGTTTTGCCCCACCCACCTGCACTCCCAGACGGCCGAGGGTTGGACGCTCAGGGAGCACGCATCAGTTACACTCTGTTTTCAGAGTGTACATGATGCGTGTGATCCTACGTCCCTCGCGTAATCCCGGGATAACTCCCGGGACCGCGGGCCCTCGTCTTGATTAAGGCGGGGTCACGAGGTGTGGTCTCTATAAACCACGGCGGCACCAGCGGGTGAGGGCGGGGGACCGAACCCGCATTGCACGGTGCCGTCTTCCGAGGGGCGCCTTTAGGCGCAGCGCCCTTTTAAGGGCGTTCGAGGGCCTCTTCCTGAGGCGGCCAGTGGGCGTCGCGGAAGTTACTCCGTGCCCGCTTCGCCCACAGGAATGGCCAAGAGGGAACAAGGTGGTTTAGTGCGGTATGCCCTCACTAGGAGGGTGCGTCCCACATACCGATATGTGCTCCCCCCGTGGGCACTAGGATCTAAAATAGATTCCACCCTGTAAAAAAAAAAAAAAATGGTTATCCAAGTTCAAATGTATTTTGATTATTAATATATGCATTTTTTTAAAAATTATTATAGAGACAAATATTTTCATTATTTACTTATGTAATATGTGCTATATATATATAGACTTTTAATTACATAATTTAAAACCATTAAATAACTACAGGTAAACACAGTTATTATCAGATATTCTACAATTAAATAAAATGAGTTTGTCCCTATGTAACTAATACCATTTTTTTCCGTCTGGCCACAAGCCTTATTTATCCCAGGGGATACCTACCAATATCGCGGACGAGAAACAGTGCCCGCGACTCCGCCGTAATACGTGTGAGGGCCGTCAGGTTTTAGTGGGTATTGCGGTCATCTTCTGTGGCCGGCGAGTCCCACACTCTCTACGCCATTGCACGCCCGGCGTAGAGTTGCATAAATGCATTTCCTGACGTTTAAAAAAAAAAGGGGGGTTACCCAATGTCGCGGACGAGAAACAGTGTCCGTATCCCCGCCGTAATACGTTCGGCAGTCAGGTTTTAGTGGGTATTCCGGTCACCTTCTGTGGCTGGCGAGTCCCACACTCCCTACGCCATTGCACCGCCCGGCGTATGGGTAGCGATTCTATACCGGACGTCAAAAAAACTGACGATGACGTTCGATATCTCACACGTGACAATGACTTATCGAATCTCAATTGCAGTTTCATAAAAGTTTGTCGATTCCATCAGCGATATCGCCAAACGAAAAGTACTTTGGGTAGACCCCCAGATTAATCTCCGAAACGACTGCGATTTTGGAGAGACTTTTAATAGAAAAATTAGCTTATGCGGGAGTAACATTGACTTATTTTTATACACATCGACGAAGTTGTTTTGTTTATTCTAGTAATTTAAATTGTAATTACGTAAATTATTAATATAGTTAATTTATGACTCCTTGAAAATGTAATAATAGGCATTTTATGTACTACTGTTTAAAGTTTTGCCGTTTTTAAATGACGAAGCCTGTTTTAATTAAATAGCAATTTTTCACTGCCTCAAAATAAACGATAAAATCTCTCTGTTTATAAAAATCATTGTTTTAAACTATTCTTTCTTAGTACTAATATTACTAAAATTAACTGATATTATCTATATTGACATATAGACTAAATATATATCTATCTCTATATATTATGTACTCAACAATAAATATTAACACCTGTGTAATCAATGTGCCTATTACTAGCAGACGGCTGAAGTGCAATTACCTTTTTTATTAAGCTCCCTTTACACAACGCGACAAACCGCTCGACTTATTTTTATGTCGCTTATCGCATAATGGACTTTGTCTGTATTATAGTTAAGGGCCACTTAAATAAAATATGTTATATTTAAAATATTGATTTTTCCTTTCGATATAGGTACTGTAGTTTATTAGCAATGGTCTGATTGTCTCTGGATGTCTCAACAGTCACTACACCGCGTCTATAATCGTACCTAACACGCGCACCGCCTCTCGGCATGACGTCTGACACGACTGTCAACATAGCTTGATGCTCCAGACACCCATAGACAACCAGACCATAGCTAATACACTGCAGCTATCATATTGTATATCTAAATACAATAGATAAAATAATAATTACCTATGATAGTGCGTTGATGGGTCAGGGGTTTAGCTCTTGACTTGTAAACTGCAGGTCTCGAGTTCGAATCCCGCCATCTACCGATGTCTTATTCGATTTTCATATAGACATATTTACCCGACGCTCTTAGCTGAAGGACAACAGCGAAATGCGACCTGCACGTATCGGCGAAGAAATTCAAAGATATGTGTAAAATCACGCAAAATACGCGCTAGTCGTGACGTTGCGGAAAATGGAGCACATCATGTGTCGAACCTTATCTTAACAAACCTATGATTTGCTTAAATAATATTTTTAGTCACATTGTAATTTACTCAATATGAATAAAAAGACGTTTAATTTATTGTTTTTATTTTTTCAAAATAACTAGTCTTCAAAGTCACGGGTAATTGCTAATCAATGACCTGGTTACTTAGTTGTCCTTATTAGATACACTACAATTATGTAGTAATAAAATATTATAATTAAAGTCGATAAATATTAATCTTCAATATATAATAAAACGCGTTTTATAACCCAATGAATACGGTCCTTAATAAGTACGATTCAATATAACTTAACTACTTAACCGTGTTGTTTAAGTTGGTATTTATATGTGCTTGAACGCATCTTGTGTAGTTTTGAAAAAAAAAAAATAAAAAAATAATAATTTAGTTGTTTAATCTAATTAATGTGTTTTTAAAGGTATGTTATTATTTTAGCAAGTAATATTCCGTTATTAATTATTTTTTTAATATTAGAAATGTAATTTTAACCTTTAAGTACCGACCTATACGTCTCACAGACACCACAACTCTTATTTTAATAATAATTTTTGAACCATGGCGGGAGCGAGGCTTCCGCTCCCGCTACCTTCCTCGTTTCGTGTCTTCTACCGACAGTCGACGCGACGATCTCGTGGAGTGCCCGCGTGCATGTAATTTAGGCTGTCGCCGTCTCACAGACGTAAGTACGGTGTTTATGTACTAAAAAGATGACGTCTGTAGTTCGTCACCTCGGTGGATATGTTACTTTGCTTATAGTGTCTCATAGACGTTACATCGGTAAATTAACTACTAATTTTGATTTTGCAGAATGTCTAACAGAAATTTATCTTCAACAAATCGAAGATAGAGACCTCTTCAAGATAGGGAAATATTTGAATATTTAGGGAATGAGGGTGAAGATGAATTCAGTGTTTTTGACGATGACGTAAGTGACCCTAATTACATTTTAGAAAGTGACAATTATTCAGAGCAATCTGACCACCAGGAAGAAAATTATCGACTATAACAAGACTAAAGGTGGCGAGGATGAAATAGATAAAAAGTGCTCTAACTATTCTTGCTCAAGAAGAACTCGTCGATGGCCCATGGTTTTATTTTATAGATGAATTGATATGAGCGGCGTCAATGCTTATGTTCTCTATAAGAATTGCACAAATAATGACAAGCTAAAGCGTGGACGTTTCCTATTATCGCTTGCACGGGAATTAGTACTACCCGAGATGAAATTACGTGTTTACAATGACAGACTGCCTCGTGAATTGAGCTCAACTTTAGAGAGAGTTGTTGGGCCCCCAACACCTAAAAATTATGAGGTCCCAGAGGCGGGGACCCGAAAAACATGTGCCATATGTCCCAGTAAACTAAAAAGGCGAACAAAGTACTTCTGATATAATTGTAAGAAAGCAATATGCCTTTCATGCTGCCTGCAAGTATGCAGTGATTGTAAAATTACGCACTCATACAAGTACCATAAAGAGGTGTTGTCAGTTTTTTTGTTTAGAAAGTTAGAGGAACCGTTTTTGTTTTGTTTTAATAATTATAATGTGGTTAAAGGGTATTTTATGTTATTTTGTTGATTTTTGTTATATTTTAATAAATATTGAGACTGAAGTAAGGTCCTAAAATTTGTGAGATTGAAATTGTGATATTTTAAAGAAATATTCCTAGTAAGTTGATTATATTTTGTATTTTATTTAAAATCAATTATTTGCATACCTAAAACATGCATATATTCATTAATGAAAGTTTTAATAATCTGACATGAAACGGTTTTTTTTTATTTACATTCGAATTTTTGACGTCAGTCAGACGTCACCTCGGCGTTTATGTTCCAAAAAACCAGGTCGGTACTTAAAGGTTAAATTAGATTTTCAAATAAATCAATCGTTAGTGTGAAGAAGCTATCAAATAGTACAATAAAATTATGCAGAAAATATCTTTTAACAGAATCACATGAAAAATTAGAAACTATTCAATATCTGTTTTTAGTTTTTATTTATTCTTAATGATAACGTCGCAAGCTACATCTACTTTCATCACCTTTCAATCACCATTATGATCATAATTTATTTCAGATGTTTGGTAATGAACCAATTTTAAGTATAATAATTTCTTTCTTGTCTTTATTCAATCAAACACCTCCAATGCCAGAAATAAACTTGTCCGAGTGGTGGGGACCACAACACTTGAGGACCCAAGACACGAGGATCAGGCCTTTTTTAGTAGAATTCAATACATCGGTAAGTTTTTATTATATTATGTTGTTAACTATCTAAATAACACCTCAAAATTATTAATTTAATAATGCAAATTTTAATTAACAATTAAGCCTACAAACGTTCAGTTTATAACCGTACAGTTTTAACAGTGCAGTTAAAGCTGAGGTACACATATCTATTTCAATTGCACAATCGTGTGTAGACAAAACTGAGAACTGTACAGCCTACATTCTCGGCCTACACACGTCAGTTACAGTACAATTGAACCACACAAAAGACAGGCGTGAAATGGAAGCTATTCCGTGTTTCGACTAACGAGTGTGGTGCCGGAGGCCTAATTTTAGCCCACTTTCCTTTCCTATCCATTTCCTATAAGGAAATGATGGGAAGAGGAAGTGGATTTTCCGGGGGAGGGGACGCATAGAGAAAGGAATTAGCCTCTTGCTGTGCGTCTCCTTCTCTGTAGATTAAGGGTAGGCAACACATCTGCAATTGCAGATGTCTATGAGCAGCGGTCGCTTCGCTATTTCAGCGAGTCCAGGTGGCTGCTTGCTCGTTTGCAACTTTATAATTTAAAAAAAAAACTGAGGGTCTGTAGCCTGCTTTAATTTTCAAATAAATATAGCAATTTACTCTGCCGCGTCTATTTTATTTAATAGTTATAATTACTTACTATTAATAATACAATATCTGCTTCCAGATACTATTAAATTGTTTACAAATTATTATACCTAACAAAGAGATATTATACATAGAGGGAGCGCTCCATAGTAATTTGACGTTAAAATGCGTGCCGCAAAATAAATTATTTAAAAAAATCTTGCCAGTATCATTAAAAAAAAATCCCAAGTTTGGGAAATTGTTCTCATTTTTAAATTTTTAATAATAAACAGTAGAATGAACTAAAACATTCATTAAAATGTTAATTATCGTTTTTCATTATTATTATTTTTATTAAAAAAAAATAAGTCTAACCAATTTTTAGCAAAGACTATTTTTGTTTTATGGTTGTTACAATAGTTTAATTAGTGTTTTAAAAATGTCTCGATTAATTATAATATTAAACATTAGTAAATACTATGAAATAAAATTTAAATATGAGAAAATAAGTTACATTCGGTCGACTTTTTATGTCGGCAAATGTAATGTAAAGGTCAACATTAGGGGAAATCTCCCTACGTGAGACCTCCGGCGGTCAAAGAAAATGCCTCACTTTTACGCTTCGAATGTTCCATCTATAGTATATTATATCTTTGATAGATAATTCATAACAGTTAACTTACTTTGTAGTTAATCATTTACGTAATTAAATGATTGGTCTTAACTATTGTAGTTACCTAAACCTTGGTTTCACTGAATGCTTCATTCAAAACGAAGATCGTAAGGTTAACGTTCGTTGAAAGCATATCCTTTACCTACTGACTAAATATGTAATTAATTTTCAATGAATCCAATCAGATTGTTCCTGCGATTAACGCGAGTAAGCCCTTCATTTTAGACTCATTTTGAACTACGAGATTCAACGTTACTCGAAGGTCACTGTTTGAGGAGGCATTTACAGATTCACCGGGCATAAGGTGGCAGGGCATAGATGGCGCTTAGCCTAAACCTCGTTTAAGAGTAATTAAGCTCGAGGGCTCCCCCGGGAACCTTGGCTCTGGCCGTTACTTCAGTATTATTACCGGATTGGATTTTAGGAATTAATTAGGTTTTTATGTACGAAATAGGAATTGTACATCGTTACCGCGAGTTAATTACGAAGTGTCGCCATCTAGTTTGATTTGCAGAACATAGAATGTTCATAAGATGTAAACGTAGATAAATTATTTTCGCGAGCGAAGAAAGCGATTCGATAACCAACATCAAAAATATATGCAACTGATAATGACGTTCGATATTTCACTTGTGACAAGCACATGACTTATCGAAGGTCCATTCCATCACCGATATCGCCAAACGAAAGAAACTTTTGGTAACCCCATTGTAGCGTTATTAATTCCAGATGATTGCCGATCTCAAACGCCGTCTATGGAATACAAGACAATTAACCCCACCATTACAAGGTTCAGGATCAGAATACGGTTTTAATACTCACGAAATGCCGCGCTGGCTACGTTACTGGGCTGAGGAATATCCATTCCAAGACAGAGTGGTAGAGATTAATAAATACCCGCAGTATAAGACAAATATCCAAGGCCTCGATGTACACTTTGTAAGAGTTATACCAAAGGTTAGTACTTTGATTATATAGAAAAGGACTACGCTACCCGCTGTTTCATAAGACGACGTCGTAATTTAAAAAAAAATACACTTGATAACTAGTAGTAGTTCGACCCATGATGGGCTCCATTTTCTTTCATTCCACGACTAGCGCGTATTTTGCGTGACTTCACACATATCTTTGAATTTGATATGTGCAGGCATCACGATGTTTTCCTTCACCGTAAAGCCTTTTTCGCACCAGGATAGTATTTTAGTCGAGTAGCAAGTAGCATTTATCCGTACCCACGATTTAGGATACGCTCTAGGATAGCAATTTAAATAACTAAACGTGTTCTAACAGCAACATTTTAGTAGAGTAGATTAGTAAATCCTTTGTTCGGATACTTGATACTTGCTACTCGACTGAAATACTATCCTGGTTGAGAGAGTTAACAAGGCTTAAGAGCGTCTTACTTGAACACAAACCCCCTTGTTAAGTTTCGTGATTTTTTGGACTCTGGCTCATAAAATTGGAATCGAATTTATTTCTTTGATTGTTTTAGGTGCCTCTAGGTATAGAAATCGTCCCCTTGCTAGTACTTCACGGCTGGCCGTCCAGTTTTCTAGACTTCTATCCGATGATACCTATCCTAACTGCGGTAGACCCGCACAGAGACTTTGCGATCGAAGTTATAGCAGTTAGTCTACCTGGATTTGCTTTTTCTGATGTAAATATTATTTCAATCTTATTTATATTATAAATTAGCGAAGTTTTGTGATTTTAAGAAACTGTTTTCAACACATATGTTAAAATTAATGCTAAATACATTCATCATTAGATATGATCTACAATAAGACAAGTGGGAAGACATTTCGTGTATTTGTGACTAAATAACTCAAAAACTATAGGTTCGATTTGAATAATTCTAACACTGTTAGAAAGCTACATTATCCCAGATTAATATAGGTTATATTTGATAATGTTTTAGTCATATATATTTCAATATTTCAAAGATTAGAAAGTTTGGATGGTTTGTTTGAAGCTATCTCCAGTACGGCTGAACGGATCTTGATTAAATCTTCCACAGATGTAGAACATAGTTTTCATAGCTCAGTGTAGACCGGCCAGCTTAAAATGTCTATTGCTGACAGCTAGTCTTAGTACAGAGTCGTATTTCAGGGTGCTTCAAGACCTGGTTTTGGTGTTGATAAAATGGCGATTGTGTTAAGGAACTTAATGCACAGACTGGGGCATAAGAAATTCTATGTCCACGGTGCTGATTGGGGTTCGGTAGTATTGAGTAATATGGCTACTTTCTTCCCTGATGTAAGTATTAGATGCTATGGGCTTTAAATTATTTAAAACTTTCTATTAAATACAATACATCACACTACTCGTGCATCACATTTCTATCATTTTTTAACTTTGTATTTTAAATAGCAAAGTAAATGCTTCGTTGTTTAGTAGTTACCCAGAAATCCATATTTAATCTTAAATCATTTTTTCTCTTCCGTGGTATTAACATTATTTATTATCCACTCAATTCTTTAGCTAACTTATGAAATAATAGTGATTAATAGATCGATCTAGGGTCGAATATAAACCAAGTTTTTTTTGCAGGAAGTTCTAGGTTACCATAGCAGTATGCCTATGAACCTTTCACCGATGCAAATATTTATTAGATTCGTCGGTGATTTCTTTCCTCGTTTAGTCGTGACACCAGATGTCGCTGATCGAATGTATCCTGTATCGAATTTCTTATCTAAGATATTACGAGAGACGGGATATTTCCATCTTCAGGCGACTAAACCTGATACTATCGGTAAGTGGGTATATGATGGTAGGATACATAGATATTGTTTGAAGGCATCTCCAGTACTGCTCAACGAATCTTGATGTTTGTCACAGAAATTGATTATAGTCTGGAAGGACACATAGACTACTTACTAAGTATTAATTTTACTAAGACTTTTATGTCTCAATCGAGCCAATTATTATCCTTATCTTTACATAGTATAAAACAATACGGCTTTTTTATGTTTGTCCCTATATATGCTTGAATCTTTAAAACTACGCAACGGATTTTGATGCGGTTTTTTTTAATATATAGAGTGATTCATAAGGAAGGTTTATATATATAACTAGCGATCCGCCCTGGCTTCACACGGACGCAAATATTGTTAGTATGGCTGTTATATACAATGTTCACAGTTTTTCTGTAGTGTATTTAGTATCAGTTTTGCACCCGTGCTTAGTGTTATTCATATTTTCTAAGGCTATAATTCTATGTCAAACTTTTTTTCCAGATATAGCACTAACGGATTCCCCCGCTGGTCTACTCGCGTATTACTTTGAGAAGATATCAATAGGTACCCGTGACCACTACCGCTTCCGTGCAGACGGTGGCTTACAACTGCACTACTCTAGAGAACAACTAATAGACAACCTGATGGTCTACTGGGTATCTAATTCTGTAACTACTGCTGGAAGAATATATGCTGAATCATTCAATCCAAGATACTTAAATCTTAGAATAGACAGGTAATATCATGTTAAAATTATTTAACGTAAACTATCGGAAATCGCGAAGGGGAAATAGATTTGGCGGAGGGGATTCATAGGAAGAGGCATCCTCTTTCTGTGCGCATTCTTCCGTCGCTTAAAGGTTGGCAACGCATTTT
Source organism: Papilio dardanus tibullus (assembly GCA_013186455.1). Classification (NCBI taxonomy): domain Eukaryota; kingdom Metazoa; phylum Arthropoda; class Insecta; order Lepidoptera; family Papilionidae; genus Papilio; species Papilio dardanus. The sequence continues at coordinate 325,403 of QDHC01001039.1, forward strand.
CAATTGCAGATGTCTATGGGCATCAGTCGCTTCATTATTTCGAATTTAGGTAGCCGCTAGCTCATTTGCCACTTTATAATCTAAAAATAGTTATTATAACATGCCTAAAAATTGTATTCATCATCATCATCTGAGGCACTACAGCCGCGAGTGGGCCTGGGCTTAGTCCAGTAAATTTCTCCACGTCCGCCTACTCGAGGCTTTTTGCTTCGATGATTTGACGCAAATGTTCTTAAGGTCCTTTTCGACGTCATCCAGCCATCTTAATTTCTAAAAATTCTATTACCATTTATTAAAAAAAAGTCTCTCTTCAAACAACCCTGCTTTTAAACAAATCAATTATTATTTGAAACATAATTTGACTTGCATTTGTTTCCAGCATTCCGTCATCAGTTCCAGCATGGATATTACAAGCTAAATATGAAATTTCCTACATACCACCCTGGATGTACAAATTGAAGTATCCTAATTTAATAAACGAGACGATTCTGGATACTGGAGGACATTTCCTAGCTTTGGAATCACCAATAGTGTTGGCTAATGATATTGTTAAAGCTGTGACCGAGTTCAAACGCTTTAAGAAGATACGTGATGAATTGTGATGTTGAAATTAACTTTGGATACATTGTGATGTATTAGAGTTATTATTTGTATAATTATTTAAAAAAAAACTTATAAGTACTATTACAGGAATTATTAAAAATATATTGTCATTATTGTATTTTTTGGAAAAAAAAGTATGCTGTATAGTTTTTTATCATCATTTTTAAAAGCCAGCATATTTCTTTAATAATATTATTTTATTTTATTACAGCAAAAAATAACTACTCACTTAAAATAATTTAATAATCATTTTCCCACAACGACCCTTGTTAAACATTGCACAAATCTGTTTCCGGTTCAGTGCAGGTTTTGTTGAGCTAAGTTATCTTTGACGCCACGCGCCTGTCAAGTTAGGGGCTCGTTGGGGGCGTGAACTTTAAGATAAGCCAATAACGAACGCACAAATTGAATAACCATTTATAAATATAGAAAAAACACTTATTGAAATGTTTTGTGTTGAAATTTTTTATTTTTTTTAATGTTACATTATTTTTGTTTTAAATTTAAGAAGAAATTTACATTTTACAATTATTAAATGTGTAAATATTTAATTTATTATTTTGTTAATACTCGTTGATAAATACAAATATTTTCAATAAAAAATCGAATTAAAAATACCAAAAAAAATTAACTTAAACTAAATTAAAATAACATTTAAAAATCAACTAAAATTATAATTCAGTCTTCTGCGCCTTCCATTTTCTGAATTCACCAATAGCATTAATGACGTCATCAGAGAACGCTTCCGGCAGCTCCAAAGCAACAAAATGGCCGCCGTCTTCCAATACAGTGACGTTCAATATATTTGGAAACTTGAGTTTTGTAACTAAAGGTGATTGATACATCGGTTCATACTTCGATTGTAACAACCAAGTAGGTACATAGCTCGGAATTCTGAAAAGATAGTCAGTAAAGCCATGTACGCACTAGGATAGTATTTTAGTCAAGTAGCAAGTAGCAAGTATCCGAACAAAGGATTTACTAATCTATTCTACTAAAATGTTGCTGTTCGGACACGTTTAGTTACTAAATTACTACCCTAGTGCGTAGGTTTAGGCTTAAACGAGTCCGAACAGTAAATCCTTTGTTCGGATTAATGCTACTTGCTACTCGACTATCCTGGTGAGTACATGGCATAAGGCCTTGTTCGCACCAGGATAGTATTTTAGTCAAGTAGCAAGTAGCATTTATTTGAACAAAGGATTTACTACTGTTCGGACTCGTTTAAGCCTAAACCTACGCACTAGGGTAGTAATTTAGTAACTAAACTTATCCGAACAGCAACATTTTAGTAGAATATATTAGAAAATCCTTTGTTCGGATAAATGTTAATTGCTACTTGACTAAAATACTATCCTAGTGTGTATGAGGCATTAGAGTCACTTACTCATCCAATTTAGTGTCCAAATGCTTCTTACTGAACGACTCTGCGTATAATCTAATCGCTGTATTAATCGAATTAGGTGCCCAATAAAACATTATATTGTCAATTATTTGTTCTTTACTGAAGTGCAGGTTCAATCCTCCATCGGGCAGTGACACGTCTTTCCTGCACGTCCATGTTGAAAACATTTGCAGGATATATATTAAAAGTCCGGACGGTGAATCTGTTAGTGCTATACCTGTAAATGGTACTTGGTTATTAAGTGTGCCATAGTTTTTTTATTTATTTGAACACAAAACATACATCATTACAGACTAATTCCAATATAATGCTACACCAAATATATAAAAAATATACACTATACATAATAAAACAAAAAAAAACAGTAGGCAACGCATATGCAATTGCAGATGTCTATGGGCAGCGGTCGCTTCGATATTTAAGCGAATCCAGGTGGCCTCTTGCTCGTTTGCCACTTAATCATAAAAAAATAGAAAGTGGATTTATATCTCTCCTAAGGGTCCTGTACCAAAACCAGCTCCTCTTTCCATGCCTTCTTAGAAAAGAGCGGGAAGGGAAGAAGGGCCTTAAGTCTTGTTCGCACTAGCATAGTATTTTAGTCGAGTAGCAAGTAGCATTTATCCGAACAAAGGATTTACTGTTCGGACTCGTTTAAGCCTAAATCTATGTAATTTAGTAACTAAACGTGTCCGAACAGCAACATTTTAGTAGAATAGTTTAGTAAATCCTTTATTCGGATACTTGCTACTTGCTTCGACTAAAATACTATCCTAGTGCGTACAAGGCTTTAGGCACGCAAGAGACTTACCTATAGTATCAGGTTTGGTAGCGTGTAAATGCAAATATCCCATTTCTTCCATTAGCATTGAATAGTACTCTGTCAATGGATATATTCTAGCAATTTCCCGCTTATTGAACACCAATGAAGGGTAGACAGATGCAAGTATTGGTATTATAACACTAGATGGCGCTGTCGAGAACGGTAGGTTTGTATGGTAGCCGAGGACGTCCTGGGAAAATACAACAGGAGGTTATCAAAGTGTCTTTCGATTGTCGATATCGCTGATGGAATCTACAAAAATGTATGAAACTGTCGATGACATTTGATAAGTCATGTCCTTGTCACGTGTGAGATATCGAACGTCATTGTCAGTTCTATACATTTTCGATGTTCGCTATTGAATAGCTTTGTAGCGCATTTACTTTGGATGAATTATCGAATGTTATTGTCAGTTTCATACATTCTTGTCGATTCAATCGGCAATATCGCCAATCGAAAGATACTTTGGATAGGCCCCCTGGTCCGTAAAGTCTGTTTAATTTATATTATATTTACCTCAGGGAATAAAGTAGCAAGATGACCTCCAACCACGGAGCCCCAGTCCCCGCCCTGGATGTAGAACTTGGTAAACCCAAGTCTTTTCATCAGGTTCCTCATGACAACAGCCATCTGTGCGGTGCCTAGTCCAGGCCGGACTGCTGCCTTGAAATAATGTAGGTTAATTGATCTTTACTAATATTATAAAGAGAGAAACTTTGTATTTTTGTATGTATTGAAATAAGTCAAGAACTACTGGTCGATATCAAAAATTCTTTCACTAATCGAAAGCTACATTATCCCCGAATAACATAGGCTATGTTTTACAATTCCACGCGGACGAAGTCGCTAAGTGGAGCTAAATGGAGCCCATCATGGCTCGAACTACTACTACTACATGAATTCTATCATTATAAGGATGAATATGGGAATGGAGCATGGAATAATTATGTTCTACATAAAGGAGACACCCATAGACAACCAGACCATAGCCATCCAAAACTTTATTACTAGATGTAGTAATACACTACATCTAGTAATAAAGTTTTGGACCTCTGTTGAAATCAGCCCGTAGGTAAAGTAGTTTAATCGATATCTTTGATTATTAAGAAATGGATTAGGCAAAGAAACATCTACTTTTCTCGGAAGATAAAGATGAGTGACGTAATATTGTAAAGTTTTTAAAACTATTCTGACTCAGTAAGGCAAGCAATGAACACAAAAAGAAGGGGGATTAGAACTTATTTCTTCTTTTTTAAACAGCAGAAATTTCGAGAGCTTGATCCTGTTATTAAAAAATGGGACCAAATGGCGGCTATTTTGAATCAAATCGTTAATTATACGATACTGGGCGACACTTGGAACTAAATAAGATAGACCAGGGGTCTCATTGGACCAAATGTATCATAAGAAGTATCAGGAACAAGGATGTTCTGTATTTTGGAATACATTTTATGAATGTACTAGTACTTACCGAACGTAGAAACAACATATTAACGCTGATTCTCGTTTCGGAATAAAGCGAATTGACTTAAAAACTAATTGTCTTCAGTCTAACTTACGTCAGAAAATCCAAATCCAACTAAACTGGGAGCAATAACTTCTATAGCAAAGTCCCGGTTTTTGCTGACGGTGGTAAGACGGGGTATCGCCTCGTAGAACTCGCGTACTGAGCCCGGCCAGCCGTGCAGTAAGAGCATAGGCACAATTTCTGTACCTTTTGGTACCTGGAAAATAATAACTGAAGATGAGATGGTGCAATTTTTTTTAAAGTATAATATACAGTTTCAAATTAAAGACAGTCGAACTTGGATAAGCGATAGTCCAAGGGCCACGATATAGCCTTGTACACACTAGGATAGTATTTTAGTCGAGTAGCTAGTAGCAAGTATCCGAACAAAGGATTTACTAATCTATTCTACTAAAATGTTGCTGTTCGGACACTTTTATTTACTAAATTACCACCCTATTGTGAAGATTTAGGCTTAAACGAGTCCGAACAGTAGTAAATCCTTTGCTCGGGTAAATGCTACTTGTTACTTATCCATTTCACTGTAGTATTTTTTTAATTAATTCATTAAACATCAATATCAATAGCGCGATTCAAATTCCAAATATTCTTTACTAGCGCCATCTAGTTGAATACATACCTCAGGTTTAACCCTAATAAAATGTATATCCAATCCTTGTATATTAGTTTTATACTGAGGAAACTGATTGAGGAATTGTTCCCTTTCTTTAAATGGATACTGTTCACCCCAGTATTTGATCCATTTGTCCGTTTGTCCGCTGTTGAAACCATATTCGAAGCCGACCCCCTCTAGCGGCGGTGGGGATGATCTGTGCCTTTTCAAACGCATTCTTAGATCTTCTACCATCTAAAACAAATGTCTGTTAAGCCTTGTACACACTAGGATAGTATTTTAGTCGAGTAGCAAGTAGGAGGTATCAGAACAAAGGATTTACTATTCTATTCTACTAAAATGTTGCTGTTCGGACACGTCTAGTTACTAAATTACTACCTTAGTAGGTTTAGGCTTAAACGAGTCCGAACACTAGTAAATCTTTTGTTCGGATAAATGCTACTTGCTACTCGATTAAAATACTATCCTGGTGTGAACAAGGCTTTAAAGTCTATTATTTATAGAAAACTAGCAGTCGCCAGCGACTTCGTCCGCTTGAAGTTTAGAAGTTGGAAACAAAGCTTTTCATCTTATTT
>QDHC01001039.1:331205-410876 GCA_013186455.1 Papilio dardanus tibullus
CGTGAATGAGAAACTTATTTGTTCATGCTAAAGAGCACTCATTCTAATTTTCATGCAATTCTATCAAAGGAATCGTTTTTCTCCATACAAACTTTGGACCCCCATTTCGGACCCTTAGGGGTCGAATTTCTCAAAATCCTTTCTTAGTGCTCATCTACGTAGTAACAGTAACCTCTGTACAAAATTTCAAGTCTCTAGACCTAGTAGTTTTGGCTGTGCGCTGATTTTAAGAAACCCCTCTATTCTTTTATATATATAGATAATCACTTGTGATATCTTATTTTAGCCCCCTGCCACCTCTCGGGTGATGTTACCCTTCGAGCATCTGATCTGACTCTTTCTTAGCACGCTTCTAATTGACCTGGGGGGCTATGCAAAGTATCTTTCGATTGGCGATATCGCCGATGGATAGGCAGAGAAAACATTAGTAGTAAATATTTAATAATCTAAAGATGGTATCGACAAATATGTATGAAACTGACAATTCTATTTGGTAAGTCATATGCTTGTGACTTTTGAGATATCGAACGTCATTGTCAGTACCATACATTTTTGACGTACGCTATGGAATCGCTTCTAACCCCCAGGTCTATTTTAACAATTGTCCACGACGTTGGTAGTTAAGAAAGTAGAAATAAAGTAATTTACTCATTCCCAAATACATACCGAATTAGAAAATTCTATTTTGAATGGTCTTATACTGTGATGCTGTTTTGTTATCAACTCCTGTGGCCCCCACCATTCGTTTACGTCCAATTTGGGCAACGGTGGGGGTGATTTTAAATACAAAAAGTAGATTATTAATACCACTATTGTAGTTAATACTAGGAGTATAAATCTAGCCATCTGTAAATAAAAACATAGATATCTAAAAAAATAGATAAATCTTCTTTTTTAACCGTAAGGCTTCATTAGACCGAGTTCGCGATAAAAAGAGAAATTTTGCTTAGGCGTAAGGGCGTTTTTTGCGTAAGATCGGTCTAATGGAGCCGTAGGATCATAAATATAAATCGTCAGTAATTTTCAAACAAGTGCTGCCATCTATTAGTCACTCTAAGATAACTTTTAAACAAATTTAAAAGCAATTGTTTATAAAGAAATAATTCAAAATATAATCATAATTTAAAATTAATAATATTCAATATAATTTACACTTTATATTTAATATATTTTAAGTATTAATCTTGATTAAATAATCGGTTTATTGAATAAAACTTACAATGAATCGACGCCCGCGTCTCGTACCGTCAGGAACTCAAGTCAATAGAAACTGAGTGAAGGTCATTGACTGTAGAACGGTACTATCGTTCCGCAACACTATACAATTCTCATTAGTGTTATTTTATTAATTTCATTTCCATTGCTGCTTTTCAACCGTGACTGTTTAAATCACCGGTGCAAAAGCAGCAATGGAATGTAAATTATTTTTTTGATTGTAATTGTTACGATATGAGTTTTGATAAATATTTAAGGAAATTATCATGATTTTTTTCGACCTAATGGACATTACATAATTTGTTTTTTAATACAATATATTTGAGAGTGAAAATAATTCTGATTGTCAAGAGCAAGGACTGAAGAATTTGTTAAATACAGTCAAAGGATAAAAGAGAAGCCTCTATAAGCAAGAGTCATTTCCTGGTCCCGACAAGCTGCCTCCATAAGAGAGAAAGTGGGATTAGGGAGAAACCTATGTAAGCGAGACAAATATCGCGGTCCGTCGAACTCTCGATTTTAATTATTTCCTACGTATTGTGTGTACACAGTATGGTACTATCATACGAAACGATGGATGTATGGACGGATAAGTCTATATTTAAAGGTTGCAGAACATAGCCTGGAATAACACATAGTTTAGTAAGTTTATTTTAATTCCGCGTTTACGAAGCTAGCGACATCTAGTTAACTATAATAAAAACATATTCCAAAACGAAAAAAATATTTAAAAAAACGGTTATTGTAAGAAAACTATAGAAGATAGATATATGCCATCCCAGACTTTTGTTTGGCACATTTAAAGAGCTAAAATTCCTTAATACATCGTATTTATGTACGTCCTATAGTTTAACTTACGTAAGCCAAGAAAGCTTTGTTCCTATTCTTGACAACTTTTCGACGTACTATTAAGAATAACTCAAAAACTACGCAATAGTTTATCATTTTCGAAAAAATGGGACAAAGCGACTCGTACTACAGTTCTAATGAAAAAAGAGTTTTGAAAATTGGACCACTAGGAGCCGAGATATTAGCTGACAAAAAAACATACAGACGAGAGAATCTTATTTTAGAAGTCGGTTAAAAATAGTCCACACAAGCACTATAATTTTGGCACCCCTATAAAAATTATTCAAGTGTAAATATTTTTATTTCATACAAATTCCTTATCTGCACCAGCATCCCTATTTAATCCACCCCTAATGATTTCTCTCACACCCTTACGCCTGTATAAATAAGGGGTAAGTGGTAAGACCCCCACTGACATGTAATATGCAAAAAAATAACCGATTGCAATTTTATTATAAGTGGAAACAAATTAATTACATTATTATTTTAAAGTATACAAATATTGATATTTGTGGTGTTTTTTCAAAAGATTTATAGGCAAAAATGTAATAATTTAATTATGTATGTAGCAATTATGGGCTCCATTTTCCTTCACTCAACGACTAGCGCGTATTTTGCGTGACTTCACACATATCTTTGAATTTCTTCGCCGATATGTGCAGACATCACGATGTTTTCCTTCACCTAAGAGCGTCGGGTAAATATGTACATATGAAAATCGTAAATCAATAATAATTTTAGTTAAAAAAAATCTATAAAGTACAACCCCATAAAAAGCAAAAAATGAAGTGGAATAGGTCCTAAATAAAAGTCCCTGATAATTCAAAGGGACGTGTGAAGTCACGCAAAATACGCGCTAGTCGTGGAGTTGTGGAAAATGGAGCCCAACATGGGTCGAACGACATTACATTACAAAGTCCCCGATGGCGTATACTTCTTGCTTTTCAAATTCTGAATTTACCACACTGAGAAATATTAATTCGCCACTATAGGAGCATTTAACCTTTGAAAATTATTCAATTTATAATATCCACCAGCTCTATAGTCCAATAAATGGGGTGATAAAAATCGTATTTAGTTTTTTTTATTAGAAACATCTCAGTTCCCAGGGGACTGTACTCATATCAATAAAAGTCAAGGGTCGTGTTCGGTTAACACTGACAAATGATGACGCGTGCCGCGGCTTATTCCCATAGATTTATGTCACCCTAGTACTATTCCATACTAATATTATAAAGAGGATGGATTTCATTGTTTTTATTTTTGATCCAAAATTACAGAAAACGATTAGAAAGTAATTTCCTGTTGGTTTGTTATTAATTACTAGCTGTTATTCGCGACTTCGTCCGCGTGCTATTAAAAAATATATTCTATGTTACTCGTGGATAATGTAGCTTTCTAATAGTGAAAGAATTATGGAAATCGGTTCAGTAGATTTTGAGTTAATTCAATACAAACAAAAATACATAGTTTCTGTCTTTATATTAGTATAGACTAGCTGTTGTTCACGACTTCGTCCGCGTGGATATAAAAAATATAACCTATGTTACTCGGAGATAGTGTAGCTTTCTAACGGTGGAAGAATTTTTTTAATCGGTCCAGAAGTTCTTGAGTTATTTCAATACATACAAAGATATTTACAATTTAAAGAGGCTTTATTTTTTTTTATTTTGCTCTTATTTGCTGGCAACAGCTAATCTCCAATAAAAGAATTAAGCCACCCTATCAAAGGTTGTCAAAGGAAAAGTCCTTTTTAATCTGTGAAACTTTTAAACAACCATGATGGATTAATTTGAGGAATCTTTTCGGATATTAATTAAAGAAGAGCGTAAAATCTTTTGTTATTAATTGATCTAAGAAAAATTTTAAGATAAAAGTTTTTTTTAGAAATTCCTGGATAAAAAAAGCGTCGATCTAACCAAGACTCTATACTAATATTATGAAGAAACTTTGTGTTTTTGTATATATTGAAATAACTCAAGAACTACCGGGCCGATTTCAAAAATTCTTTCACCATTAGAAAGCTACATCATCCCCGAGTAAAATAGGCAAGTTTGTAATTTTTCGCAAACAAAGTCGCGAACAACAGCTTGTTAATTAATATCGTGGAATTAAATAATATAGCCTATGTTATTCAGGGATAATGTAGCTTTCTAATGGTAGCAATAACCTCCTTCTGTTGGAAGTCGGTTAAAAATAACTTCATTTTTTATTAAAATTAGTAAACAAAATATTTTTTATACGTTTTTCGTGGAAACTCTCGGAAAACCCAACACATGTAGCACCCCCTAGTCAATAAGGGATAAATAAAGCCACCCAGCGTGGGTTGGCGGCCTGCGCAGCGCTGATAACGCCCTCTGTCGGATTGGAACCTATTTACACTTACAATGTGTACTCGAGCGACAAGGCACTTAAGCCTTGTGCGCATTAGGATAGTATTTTAGTCGAGTAGCTAGTATCCGGACAAAGGATTTACTAATCTACTCTTCTAAAATAGAAAAAACGTATATTGCTACATAAAACATGTACGAAAAGGGAATTAAGTTATAAACTACTGTAAATATAAAAAAGGAAGAGTGCGGCAGGTGTCCAGCTCGGCAGTCCAGGCCAGTGCTAGGCCTAGGCTTCAGCTAGCCCCTTTGCTCTCACTCCATATTATGCACTTTGCTGGTAGGGTTACCAATATTAAGAACAAAAAAATCTTGCCGTTCGGACACGTTTAGTTACCAAATTGCTACTGGACCAAAAAACTATCCGGGTGCGAACAAGGCTTTAAAGAATTAAATTACCTTAACACTTAAACTTACTAGTATTATATATGTTTGGGCGGATGAATGGTTGTTTGAAGGAATCTCCGAAATATCTACGAGTTATAGAACATAGACTGAATGAACACATAGGATACTTACTATTTTTGGCTACGCGCATACGGAGCCGCGGGCGACAACTAGTCTGTCAATAACAATGATAAAAATTACGAGAATTTTTAATTTTATTTATTTATTTTATTTTATCTGTGGTTAACCTGGAGGGTTACAAAAAGTACATGCGCTACGAAGCGATTTGATAGCGCAAATCAAAAATGTAAGGAACGGAACGGACAATAACGTTCGATATCTCACACGTGACAAGCACATGACTTATCGAATATCATTGTCAGTGTCATACATTTTTGTCGATTCCATCAGCAATTATACTTTGGGTAACCTTCCAGAAGATTTTATCGAACGTACACAAGTTTGTTACCATATTATTGACTTTAAAAAAAATATATAATATAACTAGCGACCCGCCCCGGCTTCGCACGGGTTCAATTATTGTTAGTATGGCTGTTATATACAATGTTCACAGTTTTTCTGTAGTGTATTTAGTATCAGTTTTGTACCCGTGCGAAGCCGGGGCGGGTCGCTAGTTGCGACTATAATTTGAGATTTAAACTATTCTATCTCTCAAGTTGGATCGAACTGCACATGGTGTGCGAATTTTATTGTAATCAGTTAAGTGGTTTAGGAGTCCATTGAGGACAAACATTGTGACACGAGATTTATATATATTAAGATAATAACGAATATTTCACCATAATTACCTTGACTGTGATACTATCGATTAATTGAATAATATTGTGTAATTTTAGTTTGAGATAAAAGAATTAGGGTCTTCGAAATGACGAAGCTTTTTTTTTTATCATGATAAATAGCTGTAAGTATATTATAAACAGGAAAGATTTGCATTTTTATATGTATCGAAATAGTAAATTACTGGGCCGCTTTTAAAATATTTCACCATTAGAAAGCTACGAGTACATTATCGCTAACAACCATATTGTAAATATTGGTCTGTTACTCAATAAATAAAGACGACCCAAAACAATAACTAGAGATTTAAGGCTTAATTTTAGTCAGTGGACTAAGGGTCCAATCCTTTTCTTATAAAGAAAAAAAATATTATAAAGATGGGAAGAGGAAGTGGATTTGGCAGGTGAGGGGACGCATAGGAAAAGGAATTATCCTTTTGCTGTTCGTCTCCTCCTTTGTAGATTAAGGGTAGGCAACGGATTTGCAATTGCATTGTCTATGGGCAGCGTTTTCTTCGCTATTTCAGCAAATCAAGGTGGCCGCTTGCTAGTTTGCCACTTTATAATGTAAAAAAGATCTTAATTTAAATACGCGCGGACGAAGTCGCGAGCAACAACTAGATGATAAACAAATACAGAAGAAGAAAAACTTTTTTTTCATTAGCATTCTGAACTAGAGAAATTGCTAAAAACCTCAATATCCCTCTATCTGTACAAACGCCAAGAAATTGAAAATATACAGTATAAAGCTGTATTGCTCACTCCTGATAGAAATACTATAAGCATATCTCGCTCGCACAAGAAGATGGGGTAACTGCAAATGCGTTAAGCCTTGTTCGCACCAGGATAGTATTTTAGTCGAGTAGCAAGTAGCATTTATCCGAACAAAGGATTTACTATTGTTCGGACTCGTTTAAGCCTAAGCTTACCCACTAGGGTAGTAATTTAGTAACTAAACGCGTCCGAACAGCAACATTTTAGTAGATTAGATTAGTAAATCGTTTTTTCGGATTCTTGCTACTTGATACTCGACTAAAATACTATTCTAGTGCGTACAAGACTTTAGTTCCGTATTATTTACACACATCATCGTTAATTTATTATTTTTTATGAATTCCTGTAGTTATAAATATAATGATGATGATGATGATGATGATGAAAAAAAAAAATAAATATAATGGTTACTCAACTACACTTGTTTGAATAATCTTATCATGTAAAATAATGTCGACTCATTCGCCATATTTATTTTATATTTAAAGCAATATCTGTTTAATGCTTACTGTGGATTTGTGTTAGCAAGACGTTAGAGATAAGGTTAATAATATTATTTTGGTTATTTTTGTATTCCAAGTACTTAATGCTTAAAGAATAATGATTTTTACCGGTTACCGAACTAACGGTCGTAGGTTTGACTCCTATAAGACATGCAAACAAAACCTAACCGAAGCAACGAGTTTACTTTCAGATGTCAAGAATTCTCCTAGGATTAGTAGCCCTAGTGGTTGTCTATATCGCATGGTCGGCGCTCAGCAGTGGACCGAAACTGCCAGATTTTGATACAGAACAATGGTGGGGACCTAACGAATTAAAAGGGAAGCATGATAGAAGCATTAAGCCTTTCCAAATCAAGTTCACTGATGACGTAAGTCTGATTTTTTTCTGATTATGTGTTACGTAATTTTCCATTAATAGTGCTATCCAATTCTTATTAGGTAATGTAAGATAAGTATAGTCCGATATTTTTTGACCTGGTTTACATAAGAACTAAAATACAATTGCTGATAAACGCCCTAACCTCAACAATGTGACTGAAGACCCTGGTAGCCAATGGCGGATTAAAGGTTCTTAATCGTCGATATGTTATTTTTTCTATTTAAAAATTCTGAGATCGCGCACCCTTTGTAACTAGTTTGCCTTAGGGATAATCTGCTTCTGCTGGTAGCAGTAGCTATCTTCTGTACCTTATTAAAAAGTACATCATTGTCCTCAATTTGTCTACAGCTGATAAAGGATCTTCGAAGCAGGCTGAAGAATCATCGACCACTCACCCCGCCTCTGGAGGGTACAGCTTTCGAATACGGCTTCAACTCTAAAGCGATCCAACCATGGTTGAAATACTGGGCTGAGGAATATCCCTTCAAAGAACGTGAAGCATTCTTGAACCAATTCCCTCAATACACGACTAATATCCAAGGTTTAGATATCCACTTCATCAGGGTGAAGCCAGAGGTAACTATATTCATCATGATCACCTTGGTGTTCCCGCTGCTCGTTTGCCCCCTTTTCTTAAAAATACAAAAAATATTAAGGCCATTGTTGACCCCATATCTTCGTTGCGGATAAAACTAGAAGACTATGTTTTTAGTAACAAGGGACGCATTGTTTAAAAACGGTATATTTTGATAATAAAATACTTGAAGAATAGCTTAGTGATCACTTAACTTAGTAAAGCAAAGATACAATCGTAATTAAAAAGGAAGAAGAAAAGATCTTGGTTAATCAATTTCTATAATGCACCCAAGAAGCCTACCAATTTCATTGAACCATTTTTAATTCAAGACATAATTTCAGGTCCCAGCAGGAGTAGAAGTATTGCCTCTATTAATATTACACGGGTGGCCGGGCTCAGTGCGTGAGTTCTACGAAGCTATACCGTTATTGACTAAACAACAGCCAGGCTATAACTTTGCCTTTGAAGTTATAGCTCCTAGTCTACCTGGCTTCGGATTTTCACAAGTAAGAAATCATTTGTTTAATCGAGATTTGATACCATGTTAATTACTCAATTATTATATAAGATAAAGTACCAGGATTTTGGGCTAATCGTTTTCCAATTGTCTAGGGTCCAGTCCGTCCCGGTTTGGCTCCACCGCAAGTATCAGTGATCTTCAGAAATCTGATGCACAGACTTGGCTTCAAGAAGTTCTACGTACAAGGTGGTGATTGGGGATCGATTATAGCTGGAGTTCTGGTTACCATCTTCCCTGATGATGTACTAGGACAACATACTACTATGCCTGTGGTTCAAGTAAGTTTAATGGCAACGCTAAGCTATATAGACCTTGGAACTCCAATGTACAATTGGGTCTTATATCGTCTTCTCCATGGTTTTTAACAGAATAAACAAGCTACCTTCAAGACTATACTCGGAGCTTACATTCCGTCTTTGGTGGTGGAGAGTCACCTCGCAGACAGAATGTATCCTTTGTCGGATTTCTTCGCTTTCTTGATGGAAGAATTCGGATACTATCATCTACAGGCCACCAAGCCGGATTCAGTAGGTGAGCAAATAGAAAAATATGAGGAATAAGTTGCTGGAGTCTGTGTGTCCGTCCAACTATAATGTGGGTGCCTTCAAGAGTAGGGTGAACAGGCCTTTAATAAGTTAGCGTGTAACATCTTTCGACATCACCACCTATCAGCAGGTGGGATCGTGCTCAAGCGCTAGTTTATATGCAATAAAAAAAGACAATTTTATTTTTCAACCATGGAATGGGTATGTAACAGGGTGTTATAGTCACGATCTATGAATTCATTGCAATCCTGAGTTTATAAAAGAAAAAAGAGAACATGAGACCATAGATTTACAATAGTAGCATCTTCTTCATAATATTCTACCATTTTCTGGCTCAAATTAGATATTTCTGATCCCAGGTGTGGCACTAACCGATTCCCCATCCGGTCTTCTGGCTTATATTCTGGAGAAGTTCTCCGGGTGGACTCGTCGCGATCATCGCCAAAAGGCTGACGGTGGCCTCGAGTTCCGTTTCACCAAGGCTCAGCTGATCGACAACCTGATGATGTACTGGACATCGAACTGCATCACCACATCTATGAGACTGTACGCTGAGGAGATGAGCAGGAAGAACCAACAGCTCGAACTCGGAGAGTAAGTCACCTTAAACTTTTGCTCGGGACTCTGCGTGGAATTAGTAACGAAACTTAGTAAGTAGCCTATGTGTTCTTCCTTCTATGTTCTACGTCCATGCCTACCATCGAGGTTCGTTGAGATAACTAAACTTTTACATTTTGTAATCATTTTTAGATTTTCAAGTCCAGTACCGACATGGGCACTGCAAGCAAAATATGAAGCGATGTACCAACCTCCTGGTATACTGAAACTGAAATTCCCTAATCTCGTGGGAACAACTGTACTCGAAGACGGCGGCCATTTCTTCGCCTTGGAACTACCTCAAATATTCGTCAAAGATGTCTTCAAAGCGGTCGATGCGTTTAGAAACTGGCATAGAATTAATAAGACAGAGTTATAAATTGTATAGAAATGCTTTAAATATATTAATTTATTTATAAGGAATAAATTTTATTAAATTGATTTGAACTCTTTTATTAATAAGCCTGTGGAAAATAAATGTCTTTGCTTAAAATTCATGTCCTTCGAAATACCTTAATGTCACAAGTAAATTGGATTTTTATTTAAATTATAAAGTGGCAAGCAAGCGGCCACATGGACGCGTTGAAATAGCGAAGCGATCGCTGCCTGTAGACATCTGTAATTGCAAATGCGTTGCCAACCCTCAAACTTCAGAGCAAGAGGATAAATACTTAAAGCAAGAGGATAATTCCTCTTCCTATGCGTTCCCTCCTCCGGAAAATCCACATCCCCTTCCCATCATTACCTTATAGAAAAAGGACATGAATTACGCGCCTTTGTTATTTAACTATAAATAAAATATTAATTATCAAATTACACAAATTCGTAATAGATATAAGTGCTACATTTTATTATTACAAGACTAGCGGTCGCCAGCGACTTCGTCCGCTTGAAGTTTAGAAGTTGGAGACAAAGCTTTTCATCTTATTTTAACCTTTATAAAATAAGTTTGAAGTAGTAATAGAAACCCATGAACAAAATATCAAGTTTCTAAGACTCATACCTACACTGTGAAAAAATTTTTTAGATTCGAACTATGACCCCTCTTTTTTCCCCCAAGGTAAAAAAAAATAAAATTCTTGAATGGCAAAGTTATTTATTAATGCCGAAGAGCTCTTATTCCAATTTTCACGCAATTCTAACATAGGAACAACTATTCGGACCCTTAGGGGTTGAATTTCGTAAAATCCTTTCTCAGAGCACTTTTGCGTCGTAACAGAAACGCCTATGCAAAATTTCAAATCTACGCTGTGAAAATATTTTTAGATTCCAACTATGACCCCTCTTTTTCTCCTCCCAAGGTAAAAAATTGTAAAATTCTTAAATGCCAAAATGATTTCTTCATGCTAAAGAGCTCTCATTCTAATTTTCATGCAATTCTGATGTAAGGTGTGAAAAATATCTCTAGATTTGAAATATGACCCCCCTTTTTTCCCCCCCAAAGAAGAAATTTATAAAATCCTTGAAAGGCAAAGTTATTTATTCATGCTGAATAGCACTCATTCCAATTTTCATGCAATTCTGACAAAGGAATCACGTTGCTCCATACAAACTTTGGACCCCCGTTTCGGACCCTTAGGGGCTTAATTTTGGAAAATATTTTCTCAGTGCAAAACTACGTAGTAACAAAAACTCCTACGAAAAATTTCAGGTCTCTAGGATTCGTACCTACGCTGCGAGATTTTTTTTTAAATTCGTACTTTGACCCCCCTTTTTTGCCCCCCAAAGTAAAAAATTGTAAAAATCTTGAATGAGAAACTTATTTGTTCATGCTAAAGAGCACTCATTCTAATTTTCATCCAATTCTAACAAAGGAATCATTTTTCTCCATACAAACTTTGGACACCCATTTCGGACCCTTAGGGGTCGAATTTCTCAAAATCCTTTCTTAGTGCTCATCTACGTAGTAACAGTAACCTCTGTACAAAATTTCAAGTCTCTAGACCTAGTAGTTTTGGCTGTGCACTGATTTTAAGAAACCCCTCTACTCTTTTATATATATAGATACATTAATCTACTGACTTCTTCATAGTGATATGTACTTATTATCAAAATAAATGTGGAAACCTTGAACTTGTTCGACTTACGACGCTATTATTCGAATTCGGTATGAATCCTTATCCAAATAAATGTGTTTACTATCAGGATAATTTAATGTAGATTATAATTGCCCTTTAAACTATTTCGTTCTGACCAATAGTTTAGAAGATACGATAAGTTCAAAATTACGCGTAACTAGAAAAATACAATAACCGTTACAAAGAAACAAGGACAGATTTGCTGTCGTGTCTTATGGATGCTAAAATATAGGATGTACAATAAAATGATGTATGAACGATTTATAGATCTTGAAATAAGCTAAATAAATGTCTTTGATGGCATATCAGTATAATGTATAGTTATTTCACAATAGCCCTTTGCTTCTTTTGAAACATCAAATAAAATGCATCCGACTAAGACCGTCGTAGATTACGAGGCTATTTATTGAATTGGGTATGAAACCTTATCCAAATAAATATGTTTATGCCTTAGAGTATTAAACGTAGATTATAATTGCCGTTTACAGTATATAGTTCTGACTAATAGTTTAGAAGATATCAAATGATTATAAACTTCGTTCAACTGAAAAATGTAACAGCGGCGCGCGGCCGTACAGAAACGTTTGCAACGATGTGTTTTAGTTCGTTTAAATTTGGCTGATTAACCGATTTTAATAATTCTTTCTTTCTTTGAAAGTTGTTGAATATTACGTTGTGACGATCACGTTCTGAGGATTAGTTTTTAGTGAAGAAGCGTATTCGATTAAATACCAACTATAAATATGATGTTCTCGTTTGATTAAACATTATTAACTAAATAGCAATATTTGTAAAGAAATTTTAGTACTTCGTACTATAAAGTAGTATGTTTTAGTGTGCAGACGATTTTGTTAAAATTTTTCATGATTCGGTACTCTCAATTAAATGTCATGAAATCCATGGTGCTGCAATGACATACAGATGCATGTATATTGTTATCAGAATTTTTAATTGATTAGCTATAAAGAAAATTAGTTATCTGGATTCAAATTCACTAAAAATCTAAAAATAAAAAAAACTTTTAACAAAAAACAAAAACCGCCTTCCAAAACAAAAATCCTCCAACAAAATGCACTAAAAAGTAACAAAATAATTTCGATTTTGTGGCTAACTTTAAGAGGCAGAAAAGTCTCTTATTTCTTGTAACTATTATGTCTATAATGTACAATAACAATTGTTATTTTGAAGTCGGTGTCAGCAAAGTTCCAGTAAGACCCAGATCTTAAAAGTAATTAGTTGTATGCGTTAAATTGCGATTTAAAATGATACGAGTAGTATGCGTCATGTATCTGAATATTGCAGCTGACACCGAGTTCAAGATAACAATTGTTATTGTACATTATAGACATAATAGTTACAAGAAATAAGAGACTTTTCTGCCTCTTAAAGTTAGCCACAAAATCGAAATTATTTTGTTACTTTTTAGTGCATTTTGTTGGAGGATTTTTGTTTTGGAAGGCGGTTTTTTATTATGCAGCATTTGTTCTGTAGGGTAACCATAAAGTTTTTTGTAGATCAGGACAATTTTTAACATTATAATGTAGCTACTTGATCTCTGAGTAACAATCTATATTTTTTAATTCCATGCGGACGAAGTCTCGAACTATGAATATAAAGTTGTCAATTTCTCCTTTATGACAAAAGCTGTACATCACTATTTAGTTGAAAAAAAAATGTTGTCATCCTACAATACTAGTTTAGTCTAGTCGGATCTATCGATGGAGGTAACCGTGTCCATGAGAGACGTTAGTTTTACAAGGTCATAGGAATCAAGGAAGATACAAAAAGTTGTCTGACAAAAGATTGCCAATGTGCGGTGGCGGTTAGTGTTATTTATCAACTTTATTTAAGTAATTTAATAATTATATCTACAATTGTTGTGAAGATAATTCTAATAAGGTGAGTAATCTATGATTTAAATGTACTAAAAGAGTTAACGTACTCGTAAATCTTAAAATCAACGCACAGCCAAACCTACTGGGTCTAGAGACTTGAAATTTTGTATAGAGGTTACTGTTAATATGTAAAGCGTTGTACGCACCAGGATAATATTTTAGTCGAGTAGCAAGTAGCAAGTGTCCGAACAAAGGATTTACTAATCTAATAATACTACTAAGATGTTGCTGTTCGGTCACGTTTAGTTACTAAATTACTATCCTAGTACGTAGGTTTAGGCTTAAACGAGTCCGAACAGTAGTAAATCCTGGGTATGGATAAATGCTACTTGCTACTCGACTAAAATACTATCCTAGTGTGTACAAGGCTTAACGGTGCACTAAGAAAGGATTTTACGAAATTCGACCCTAAGGGTCCGAAAAGAGGGTCCAAAGTTTGAATGGAGAAATGTGATTCCTTTGGTAGAATTAAATGAAAATTTGAATGCTCTTTAGCACGAATTAATTTTGACATTCAAGGATTTCACAAATTAAAAAAAACCTTTCTTTTGAACTTCTAAATTTCATGCAGAACAAGTCGCTGGCGACCGCTGTTATTTTATACAAATATCTTAAACTGTTTTTTTGTTTTCAATCAAATACAAAATCAAGTGAGAAGTTTAAAACGAGCTTAGTTATTTTAGAATTAAAAAACAATACATTAAAAATAGGATATACAAAAATAATAAAAGGGGATCTCAAAGTTTTCGGGGTTACAAATTATTATACATTTTCACAAGTCAAGATACAAATAGTGTCACAATTACAACACGTCTTTAAAGTATTTAAGATCTGTTTATTTCTCCTAATTACTTTATTTAACTTTATCGAGTAATCTATACTAATATTATAAAGAGAGAAACTTTGTATTTTTGTATTTTTGTTTGTATTGAAATAACTCAAGAACTACTGGGCCGATTTCAAAAATTCTTTCACCATTAGAAAGCTACATTATCCCCGAGCAACATAGGCTATATTATTTACTTCCACGCGGACGAAGTCGCGACAGCTAGTTACGAAAATAAAGTGATAAATGTAAATTCATCATCCAATATTTTTTTGTCATTTTATATTTTTCCAATAACACCGTGACTAATAATATAACGATTAAAGTATTGTGACCATGATATTGCAGAAACATTCAGGACACATTTCGTGAAGAAATGGCGTTTTGTCTTTAGATTTAATTCTTCACAGCTCATTGTTTTGTACATAAAACACATCTTTATTATAATATCAAGTTTGGTTCATTTTTTTATTTAAACGTGAATTGTACAGAACATTTTAAGTTCTACATTTAGTCCCGTTTAGAGTTATAAATGAATGGTGACACTTTTTATATTATTTAGTCGTTATAAATTATCTTATCTCCATGTGTTTGAGTATCGAGCAAATTCACAATGACTTTGTTGTTATAAATTGTTTAAATAACGTTACATTTCACATTTTCAACCAGTAAACGTCAAATTTTGCAAGCTATAATACCTGCATAGAAATAATAGCGTAAGCAAAAGGCACTTTTTGTATAAAGTGACGTAGGTTAGGCAGTGACATCATTTTCCTAACTAAAAAAGTCGATTTAAAAGGATAAAACAACGCAATAATAGTATTAAAAGAGTGTTAGTAGTCTTCAGTGTGTGTCGGCATATTGCTACGGTACACCAAAAGTTGCTTCATAAAGCAGGATGTGTAAATACTAACAAATTCTAAAATTTTAACAGATGTTATTTGAAAAAAAATCCTCTTATGGTTTAATAAGTAGAAAGGAAATCACAAACTACGTTTACTCTACATACTGTTTTTAAAACAAAGATTTTAGCGCCTTTTTTAAACACACAGATAATATAATTAAGTATTTTTCCAGATGGCCAAACTCCTACTGGGTTTTGGTGCCCTAGTGGTAGTCTACATAGCGTGGTCAGCGCTCTCTAGTGAATCTCCTAAACGTCTAGAAATAAATCAAAATGAATGGTGGGGACCCAAAGAACTTAAAGGCAAACACGACACTAATATCAGACCTTTTAAAGTACAATTTACTGATGAGGTGTGTATGCTATAAATATTTTTTAATTAAAAAATCATATTGTAACAAAGAGCTTCCTAATTTTATACAAGAATGTTTTGGGATATAATACAACGCCATCTATCAATTAAAAATATAAGTTAAAAGTATTGCATATAAGATAAAAGATGGCGCTTCTACAAAACCATCAAGTTCTAATATAAATACATTTATTTACAGATGATAAAAGACCTTAGACACCGGTTGAAGAATCATCGGCCTTTCACCCCACCTCTAGAAGGTGTAGCATTTCAATACGGATTCAACACCAAAGCGATAGGACCGTGGATCAAATACTGGGCTGAGGAGTATCCGTTCAAAGAACGGGAAGCGTTCTTCAACAAGTTCCCTCACTACAAGACTAACATCCAGGGTTTGGATATACATTTTATCAGGGTCAAACCACAGGTAATGTTTAATCTACACTATTATATAAAACAATAACGCTTTTTATGTTTGTCCCTATATATGCTTGAATGTTTAAAACTACACAACGGATTTTGATTTTAATAGATAGAGTGATTCATAAGGAAGGTTTCTATGTATAATACACGAGCGACCCGCCCCGGCTTCGCCCGGGTACAATGCTAATACTAAATACACTACAGTAAAACTATAAACGTTGATAATAACAGCCATACAACAATTGCACCCGTGCGAAGCCGGCCGGGTCGCTAGTTCTGAATAAAATAAAAGTAGTTTAGACATGCACAAGCAAGACTAGGCACTACTGTGCCATTAATTAACTACTCAATAATATGCTTATTTGATTCAGGTGCCAGTTGGTGTAGAGATAGTACCTCTTCTCATATTACACGGCTGGCCGGGTTCCGTGCGAGAATTCTATGAGGCTATACCTCTGCTGACTAAACAACAGCCAGGCTACAACTTCGTCTTTGAAGTCATTGCACCTAGTTTACCTGGATTCGGATTTTCAGATGTAAGTACAAGACCTAACAAACTTGTATCAAATCGACTTCTTTTATAGTTCATATAGCCGAAACGTGGCGTGCTCAATAACGTAAAGAATTCTCCTTATAACATGGTCTTTATTGACACCAGAAATAATTAAGTAGTTTTAAAAATTTCAATGCAACTTTTTGCACTCCAGGCATCGGTCCGTCCAGGTTTGTCAACAACACAGATGGCAGTGATCTTCAAGAATTTAATGACGAGACTTGGCTTCAAGAAGTTCTTCGTCCAGGGTGGAGACTGGGGCTCCACCACCGCGTCTGCTATAACCACCTTATACCCTGAAGATATACTCGGATACCATACAAATATGGCCTTTATTCAAGTAAAAAATCCCTCGTGTTACTCGTATATAAAATCGTCGTTGTAAATTGCAATCCATTTTGCTCAGTAGTTTTACAAAGTAGCGCCATCTATATTTCTGTTAACAGTGAGATTAATGTGGTAACGCGGTATTTTAAAAAGTTAACAAAAGGTGGCGCTTATTTCAGTACAAAATTATTTCTAAAATCATTGACTCAAAATAACTTTTTGATTTGTTTATGATATTAGTATGTTTTTATAGTTTAACAACTGATACTTTGTTATTTTATCAAACTTAACTTTTCGTTTTTAAGAGTAAAAAAGGAGGCTTGAAAATAATGCTTGGTGCTTTCTTCCCCTCTTTGGTGGTAGAGAGTCACCTCGCCGACAGGATGTATCCTTTATCTAAGGTCTTCGCTTACATGATGGAAGAATTCGGATACTTCCATCTTCAAGCCACCAAACCTGATACAGTTGGTAAGTACATAGACTCTCTATCAAATAAGTTAGACAATATTGACAATGTGATTAATTAGTTTAAACATTCACTAACGAGAAATTAAGAATAGTCAAAAGTAAACTTCAGTGAGCGTCCGTGGCTCAGGGGTTTAGCTCTTGACTTGTAAACTGCAGGTCCCGAGTTCAAATCCCGCCATCTACCAATGCATTTTTCGATTTTCATATGTACATATTTACCCGACGCTCTTACGGTGAAGGAAAACATCGTGATGCAACCTGCACATATCGGCGAAGAAATCTAAAGATATGTGCATTCACGCAAAATACGCGCTAGTCGTGGAGTTGCGGAAAACCTTTAACCTTTAAGTAATCTTCTTATCTCGGAGTTAAATTCAAGTTAAAATACTTGTTGGTTCTGTATTTCTCCGTCTGTTTCTTGAAACATTTACAAAAATCTTGTTTGTTCCAGGTGTCGCCCTAACAGATTCTCCGTCAGGTCTTCTCGCGTACATCCTGGAGAAGTTCTCCACCAATACTAATCTTGAACATCGCCAGCTGCACGACGGTGGCCTTGATAGGCGGTTCACTAAGACACAGCTCATCGACAACCTGATGGTCTACTGGTCTACTAATCGAATCACCACTTCTATAAGACTGTACGCTGAAGATGCGAGCAAAAAGAACAGAGAGCTGGAAATAGATGAGTAAGTGAAAAGCAGGGGGGCTACCGATTGGCGATATCGCTGATGGTATCAACAAAAATATTTGAAACTGACATTAATATCTATAACTCCACATGAGTTACGTGTGAGATATCGCACGTCATTGTTAATTCCATACATTTTAGTCCAGTAGCAAGTAGCAAGTATTCGAACAAAGGTTTTACTAATCTACTCAATTAAAATGTTGCTGTTCGGACACGTTTAGTTACAAAATTACTATCCTAGAGCGTAGGTTTAGGCTTAAACGAGTCCGAACAGTAGTAAATCCTTTGTTCAGATAAATACTATTTGCTACTTGACTAAAATACTACCCTGGTGCGAACAAGGCTTAAGCGAAATTAAGTTGGATAAAAACATTACCTTGTCCTCAGGTACACTACCCCAGTGCCAACGTGGGCATTCCAAGCGAAGCATGAAGGCACATACCAGCCTCCAAGTGTACTGAAGACGAAATACATCAATCTTCTGGGAACCACAGTTTTAGAAGACGGCGGACATTTCCTAGCTTTTGAACTGCCAGAAATATTCGTCAAAGATGTGTTTAAAGCTGTAGATGCGTTTATCAATTGGCATAAAAACGAATCGAAGAATACAGAATTGTAAATTGTGTTTTTTTCTGTAATAAAGTTATGTTTTTTTGTTATTCTTTTTTTATTTTCGAAAAAAGAATAAGATAAGAAGGAAAATTGATTTCCTATCTACTTCCTTATGAGGTTTCCTTTAAACTCTAAAGATATTTTTTCAAGGAATATTATAAGAAACGACTTTGTCCACTTATCAGTAAGTGATTATTGTTATGTAATAACAACCTACATATCTAGTCTGTTAGTTAGGATTACCATGTTGCCCGAAAACTGAGGATACTGTAATAATAAATTCTAAAAAAACGTTCAATAAACATGTCTCGTAAATTTAGTAATCGGACAAGAGGTCGTATCTATTTTAGGTCACATTTTAAGTGCATTATAAACTTTTTTTTTTTTTATAAGAAAGGGGGCAAACGAGCAGCGGGAACACCGAGGTGATCATCGACGCCCATGGACATCTGCAATACCAGAGGAACCACAGATGCGTTGCCGGCCTTTTAGGAGGTGATACGCTCGCTTCTTGAAGGTCCCTAAGTCGTAGCGGTTTGGAAATACCGCCGAGGACAGACCATTCCACAGTGCGGCTGTGCGAGGCAGGAAGTTTTTAGTTTTTTTTTTTACTTTGATTCATTAGCATGGTACTCATAGACAGTTTACCACTGGGTCTTGTTTTTTAACTAAAAGTTACTATAATCGACCAAAGCATCCGTCCCGTATCCCTTCGAGTTAAAAGTACTATTATATGTCTCCCCCATCACCTTTTTATCATCGGACATTTAGGCATACGGCAAGTATCCAACCTTTTGTAGTCGATATACCACGAGTTCAAACCAAGAGATTCGAATCATCGTTCCTCGTGCGTACAGCGCAGGCTTGCAATGAGTTGCCAGCTTCAGTTTTTCCGTCCAAGTATGAGATAGGGGCCTTCAAAAGGAGATTGAATAGGCATATACTAAAGCAGCGCGGATCACCTTTTGACCGCGTCTTCACTTTATACTAGGTGGAATTGTGGTCAAGCGCTGACTTATCCTTATAGTTATCCTTACATAGTATAAAACAATAACACTTTTTTATGTTTGTCCCTATATAAGCTTGATTTTTTTAAAATCTTGAATTGCTTGAATCTTTAAAACTACGCAACGGATTTTAATGCGGTTTTAATAGATAGAGTGATTCATAGGGGAGGTTTTCATGTATAATACATTCACAATATAGTAGGGTAACACTGATCATTTAGAGGTTTTTAATATGATGTCGTAAATTAACACATTTTTAGCGCTTACATTGCAAACGCTGCAGTATTTAGTATCAGCATTATACCGATTTGCACCAGTGCGAAGCCCGGGTGGGTCGCTTGTATAAAAAAATATCTAATAACAAATAACTGTTTCGTAAAAAAAAACGCTTACTTTTTCCTCACAGTTCTATTTTTCGTCCTTAAACGTCCTATATTTTGTCCTAACATGTTGTCACCCTACTCCATAACCGTCCTATCATCACTACGTATCATTTTACATTGCACGTCCATTGAAGGCGCACGTTCACTCTGACTAATCAACTTTGTGACTTAAATAACGATACTCTTTTAATAATTTTTATAATTAGTGCTAGAATACGAGACATCAAGGTTAAAAGGTAAACTAATATATTCTAATATACATTATTTTAGTTAGTTATTTAGTTTTATTAGTATAATACGTTTGAATCTTGTTTTAGTGTTTTTTTTATGAGCATTTCTTTGTACGTTTCTGAATGGTAATGTTATTTGAGACAAAATAGAAGGTCATTTTTCTCAAGGTCCTGACTTTACAATGCATTTTTATGTTCCATCTAGCTGTTGTGCGCGACTTCGTTCGCGTGGAATTGAATAATATAGCCTATGTTACTCGGGGATAATGTAGCTTTTCAATGGTGAAAGAATTTTTGAAATCGGCCCAGTAGTTCTTGAGTTATTTCAATACATACAAAACTACCAAAATTCAAAAATACAAAGTTTCTCTCTTTATAATATTACTAGCTGTTGTGCGCGACTTCGTTCGCGTGGAATTGAATAATATAGCCTATGTTACTCGGGGATAATGTAGCTTTTTAATGGTGAAAGAATTTTTAAAATCGGCCCAGTAGTTCTTGAGTTATTTCAATACAAACAAAAATACAAAGTTTCTCTCCTTATAATATTAGTATAGATATATATTATTATGTTTATTAAATGTTTTTACTTCCTAAAGTAAAGACTTGTATTATATAAAAAACAAGATTTATCTAATCGTTCAACAAATATATTGATATTTATTTATCACAATAGATTAACAAAATGCGTGGGGAACCTAACATATCACGTTCTCACTTTTTTCTGAGTGACAGAAAGAGATAGATTCCTAACATAAACAGATGTTTCCGTACTGCTAAATTCGTGTAAACAAATGATTACATACAATATTATAACTTGAAGAACTTAAGACAGTAAAAAACACAGTAAATAGCTTATGTGGTGTCCCATACTGTGTTCTACATCAAAATATCATCGAAATCCGTT
The DNA here is from genome assembly GCA_013186455.1 of Papilio dardanus tibullus. Classification (NCBI taxonomy): domain Eukaryota; kingdom Metazoa; phylum Arthropoda; class Insecta; order Lepidoptera; family Papilionidae; genus Papilio; species Papilio dardanus. Next base: position 352,392 of record QDHC01001039.1, read on the forward strand.
TACCCATTCTAGAAAACCTTCAAACATACATCTTTTTCGCATTCATAATATTAGTAAGAGTAAGAAGATAATTAATTTCACAATAATTTGTCTAGTAAGTATACAAACCAGTTGAATTCATTTACCATATTTGTTACAGATGTCCAAACTCTTTTTGGGTTTGTTAGCAGTCGTTGTTGCGTACATTTGTTGGTCTGCTTGTAATTGTGGTGGTCCTTCACAACCACCCAGATTAGAAGAAGAATGGTGGGGACCGAAGGAACTAATGGGCAAGCAAGATACAAGTATAAGGCCGTTCCAAGTTAAATTCAGTGATGACGTAAGTTAGTTTAAAGTTGCATAAGGATTAAAGGTAACGTAGACTGTGTTATTACACAGATTTGTTGGATTTTCCTTTTATAAAATACAAGCTGTTGCTCGCGACTTAGTCCGCGCAGAATAAATAATATATCTTATGTTATTCTGGGATAATGTAGCTTTCTAACTGTGTAAGATTCTTTTTAATCGGCCCAGTAGTTACTGAGTTATTATAAATAGAAACCTTTGTTCTTAGGATGGATTCTTGAAGTGAGAAAGCTTTTGTATTTTAAACATAGATGGCACTTTACTAAATTCGATTCAGATATCTAATTTTATAGTTTTTACATCGTTTTCTTTACAGATGATAAAAGATCTCAAAAATCGTTTGAAAAACCATCGACCATTCATTCCGCCTCTAGAAGGTATCGCATTCCAATATGGTTTCAACTCTAAAGCGATCGAACCATGGTTGAAATACTGGGCTGAGGAATACCCATTCAAAGAACGGGAAGCATTCTTGAATAAATATCCACAATTTAAGACTAATATTCAAGGACTAGATATACATTTTATAAGAGTAAAACCACAGGTAAATTATTTATTTCACTGTTACCAAAAAATGCGACAGTAGCGCCACTCCCCAAGACTGGCGCTAATGACACATTTTTTTTATTAAACAAGTTAAAATTGATACTATACCTTGGGCCTTAGGCCTTGTTCGCACCAGGATAGTATTTTAGTCAAGTAGCAAGTAGCATTTATTTGAACAAAGGATTTACTACTGTTCGGACTCGTTTAAGCCTAAACCTACGCACTAGGGTAGTAATTTAGTAACTAAACTTATCCGAACAGCAACATTTTAGTAGAATATATTAGAAAATCCTTTGTTCGGATAAATGTTAATTGCTACTTGACTAAAACACTATCCTAGTGTGTATGAGGCATTACCCAAAGTACATTCGCTACGAAGCGATTCTATAGCGAACGCCAAAAATGTATAAAACGGACAATGACATTCGATGTCTCTCACGTGACAATCACATGACTTATCGAATGTCATTGCCAGTTTCATACATTTTTTTCGATTCCATCAGCGATATCTCCATTCGAAAAGTACTTTTGGTAAGGGGGGATCCCTTGTCTGTTTAAAAGCGGCTACAAACGTGCAGTTTTTTAACTGTACTGTAACTGCACATTTAAAACTGATCTACACACGTCACTGTGCAGTTCACAGTCGAACTGCCCAGATCTCAGTTTTGCTTGCACAAGACGTTAGTTAAAATTGAGCTTCTGTTGCCGACTTTAAGTTGATAAGTTTGACAACGGACATATTTTACATATCGAATTAATTTTGTATAACGATAAAACCCGTCCATTAAGTATGCTATTAAACGTTGTACAAAAAATCACCCGCGACTCCGACAGCGCAGAATTATAATAGAATAGCAAGTAACCTATTTTCTACATCTGTGTACAATTTCAATACATCAAGGCGTTTCTATTAGGTACCAACAGGAGTAGAAACAGTACCTCTGCTATTAATGCATGGGTGGCCGGGCTCAGTGCGTGAGTTCTACGAAGCTATACCGTTATTGACTAAACAACAGCCAGGCTACAACTTTGCTTTTGAAGTGATAGTGCCGAGTTTACCTGGGTATGGATTCTCTGATGTAAGTACAACGCCATCTATTATTTAACCCTATAAACTAAATCATAACCCATTTGTTTTTAAGCCTTTGTTTTAAAGTCACTATATTCGACTTTACGCTGTTATTTTCTGGGTAGAGAATTAAGGTTTGATTTTTTGCCCTAATTATCATGTATCTCTTTTTGTCACATATATCTTTAAACTCTTCTTTCAGGCACCGGTCCGTTCCGGTGTAGCTCCTGGCCAGATGGCAGTGATCTTCAAAAACCTAATGCAAAGACTTGGCTTCAAGAAGTTCTACATCCAGGGTGGAGACTGGGGCTCTGCGGTCGCATCAGCACTTGCTACCTTATACCCCGATGATATACTAGGACATCATACTAACTTCGCGATGGTTCAAGTAAGGGACTTACGTTATTATTACAAATAAAATTAAACTTTATTCAATTGGGATAAGGTTCAATTTTATGTAACTTATTTTTACTATTGATAGTAAAGACGTGCTAAGTAAAATTTAGCCTTGTGATAATTTAATAAAGTTCCATTTTATTTAAATCCCTGGAGTATAAAATTCTATACTTTTTCTGGTTTCCAGAACAAACAGGCCACAATCAAAACAATTCTGGGATCTTTCTTCCCGTCTCTGGTAGTGGAGAGTCATCTAGCAAGTCGCATGTATCCTCTATCTTCTTTATTCTCGTATCTTCTAGAAGAGACTGGATACGCTCATATACAAGGCACTAAGCCCGATACAGTTGGTAAGTTCACTAATATATTTTTACCGCTTAGTTTAGGAGATACTTTCAAACAGCCATCAATCTAAACTTTTTTTTATAATTGTTTGAAATTAAATTGAGCTTTATAATTAAATAAGGTTTAATTTTACTCTGCGCGATTTATCATTGGACTGAACTGACCTCTCTCCAAAGTTGCTTAGTTTAGGCACTAGAGGGCTTTAAAATTTTTTTTCAAAGTGAAAAGTCTCACTCATTTTCTATCTATTATTTTCAGGCGTCGCTCTATCCGATTCGCCATCAGGTCTACTCGCTTATATCCTAGAGAAGTTCTCAACGTGGACTAATCTTGAAAACAAATTTAAACCGGACGGTGGTTTAGAGATCAGGTTCACGAAGGATCAACTCATTGATAATCTGATGATATATTGGACATCGAATTGTATCACCACATCTATGAGATTGTACTCTGAGGAAATGAGTAGGAAGAACAGGCAGTTGGATTTAAATTCGTAAGTATGCATGAATAACAATAAAAAAGAAGGAAGGTTTCGCAACCTATAGTAGTTTTATTACTTTATTATTTATAGTTATTATCTGTCCACAGAACTTCCAAACTTTTTTACTCGTTTATTAAAACTTCATATTTAAAAAGGATCTACGTCTTTTCAGTATTTTGTGGGATGTTTTTGAATAGCCTTTTCAATTGCCAGTATGCCAGATGGTATTTCTTTGTCATAGAATAAAATTGGATCATAAAAATATTTATGTTCTGTGAAACAAAAACAATATTTTTGTGCTCGTACAACACATCGGCGTGTCCGGTGTTGCAGGTGTCCGTGGGTGTCGGATTATTTAACTTAGGCGATCCGCTGCTCGTTTGCCCTCTTCTCATATAAAAAAAACGAATTATTCGTAGTTATAACGATTTAAACACGAAAAACAAAATAATGGTAACTCTTTCTCGCTTTTCAGTTACACAACTCCAGTACCAACATGGGCTTTCCAGACGAAAAGTGAAATGATCTACCAGCCTCCCAGCATACTGAAGACGAAGTATATCAACTTCTTAGGAGCAACGGTTATAGAAGATGGTGGACATTTCCTTGCATTAGAATTACCACAATTATTTGTTAATGATGTATTTAAAGCGGTTAAGGAATTTAAAAATTGGCATAGTAATGTTAAGAATACTGAATTGTAATAATTTTAGAAATATAGATGGTTTTTTTTTTAGATCGATGTTTGAATTATCGTCAGCCTATCTCTGTCCACTGCTGGCCATAGGCCTTCCCCAGAATGTGGAATACACATGTTTGAATACTGCTTTCCAATTCAAAATACTTAACTTTTTTCTCCTTGATTCCTTGTATTTGTTGCTATGAACCAAATGTAACTTTGTATAATTTCTGAACCTTTCCCTTTCCTTCCGAATTACACCACGGTTGTAGTCAAAATAAAATGCATTTTACAATTTATGAATATTTATTTAGGCATTTAGCGTTACATAAATGTATAATTAAATTTAAATAGTCTCAGTTTTATTGAGTAATTTGATTATTGTCATATATTATTGTCACAATTCTAGATCCTAAAAATAGAATTTGAAAAAATTTTTCGTTGCAAGAAGAGAGAAATAAATTACATCTAGAAAATGTAAATAATTCATTAGCTCATATTTTTGTACAATCTAAAGTCTTTTAAGAAAACACTAAGCTAGTTAAAGCCATTCTATGTTAATTATTGTCTACATTTTTAATACAATACATATTCTGATTACTTAAATCAAACGATAACTACAAAATAGTTTCACCGAATTAGAGCGCGCCATCTATTAGAATGATCCAACAACAAAGTTACATTGTTAACAAAATACCTCAAGAGATGGCGCTGTTGATAAATATTGATAAATCCATGAAAATATTTGTCTAATTAAAGTTAACACTGATAAAAAATATTACAATTATTCGCAATTTCATACACTTTTTCAAACATAATGCATATTAAATTATTCTATATTAGAAACAAAAATACAAAGTAAATACTTTTCAGCTTATATTCGCGTCTAAACACACAATAGAAACTAAGATCTAGAACAGCCATACTGCTAACACATTACCATTGCTAAAATGCTAATTATTTACTCTCAAAAAACTAATTTTCAAGACAATTTAAGTTAATTTTAGTTATGTTAGTCACTTCAGAATCAAATAATTAAATAGTAAACAAGATATCACTTAAATAGTAACGGTTTGAATAAACTAAATACTATAAATTACGAAAACATTATAAATTATAATTATGATTTCAACATCACACAAAACACGCCTCATAATTTAATAATAAAAATCTTTTTTTTTTCTTATTTCTTCTACAAACATTTACAAAAAACATAATAAGAAATGTTCCTGAGCAGTATTATTGATATAATTAAGTAAAAATCTAATTTAATTGACTTTTACTTAAGCCTTTACCTAATAGCAAGCAAATGTAACTTATTACAAGCGATTCTATTTTTTTCTTCAAATATATTTAAAATTGTTATTTATATAAAAATCTACAAAATGTATAAATTTCACAACCTATTTATTTGTCTATTTAATTTTCTTAAATGATTTTAAGCAATTACTTTTTGCATGATTTCGATCTATTTTCCATATTTTTCTATTGGGTTTTTTTAAAAATAAAATAACATTAATTCTTCAGCTAAAAAGTAACATATTTAAACCTGTACTATTACTTTCGAGGTTAATACAATTTATATCTTAAAAAAACCTTTGTTAGTTGAGTCTTGCTGTATAATTTTTCCATACATACATAATTAAGAGGCATTGAGTGGCAGGCACAAGCTAATAAAGGCAACCTCTATACAACTAAAGCCCTCCAGTCTTAAAACGATTACTATATTTATCTATTCACTAGGCTTACGGTACTGTAATATTGATAAATTAAAACTAAAGATACGATGTAACGTCGCGTTTTGTACTTGCTCGAAATAAAGCAAAATATCCTGTGATAGAACGTGTGTAGTCCGGGCTAATTATTTAAATTTGAAAAAACTAGTTGCCTTTTTTGTATGCTTAAGTTTTAATAATGCTATCTTTTTCGAACTGCTTGTCGATGTATTGAAGTTTGAGATAAATAAAAATGCGTGTTGCGGAACACTTTTTTCGTTTGATTATATGGTTTGATATGGCTATAACGGCTCAAGGTATGAAAATTCATTGTACTGTAATAAAAATGCGCGGTTTTCAGTAGTTTTAGACTATTTTCTTTAGCTTACTTTTATTTTTTATATTTGTTACAGCCCCTTCATCCTTATGGAATCAATATAATAATCGTATCAAGACCCAAGTTCAAATTTTTATATTACTACAAATCTTATTTACATGTGTACAACCGCTCCGTTTGTTTTAATGTAGTTTTTTGGTCAATATTCGAGAATAACTCGAAGAGAATATCGATTATATTCAATATAATTCTAAATATGATTATATGAGGAACCTGTAGATCTACGAAGTGATTTTCGTGGACGTTAAACAGTGCCCACGACACCGCCGTAATACGTGTGAGGGCCGTCAGGTTTTAGTGGGTATTATGCCTCATACACACTAGGATAGTATTTTAGTCAAGTAGCAATTAACATTTATCCGAACAAAGGATTTTCTAATATATTCTACTAAAATGTTGCTGTTCGGATAAGTTTAGTTACTAAATTACTACCCTAGTGCGTAGGTTTAGGCTTAAACGAGTCCAAACAGTAGTAAATCCTTTGTTCAAATAAATGCTACTTGCTACTTGACTAAAATACTATCCTGGTGCGAACAAGGCCTTACGGTCACCTGTGGCCGGCAAGTCCCACACTCTCTACGCCATTGCACGCCCGGCGTAGAGGTGCATAAATGCATGTCCTGACGTTAAAAAAAAGGTCTACGAAGTGATGGATTGTGGAAGGTGACATCAAGAAGTGATGACTGAGATGATGGAAGAAGTAAATGTGGAAAGACTATAGATATTTTTTGTTTATTTTATACACTAGCGCTTGACCACAATCCCACCTGATGATAGATGGTGATGTGGTCGAAAGATGGTACGCGCGTATGAAATGCCTGTTCATAATTTCTTATTGGTATTGGGAAGAGCTTATTGAACGGTTGTACTTATTAATTCTATATTAATATATCTAAATCGCAAAATATAAGGCTAACACAATCATCATCATAAGTATAGTTTTCCGGGAATAAAAATTGTTCCCCTAAAATACAATACAAAGATTTATATGTATAGACAAAATCTATATTAATTTTTTTGTTAATAGCATGTTATATTTGTAATATATTGTAATATGGTTTTTACAATATTATAAAATGATGCTTAAGGTTTTGTGTCAGAAATATTTACGGTTTTGTCTATAAATATATATCTTTGTATAAATCGTTTATTTCATAAGCTTAATTTCAATTTTCTAATAAAATATAAATCTACTTAGTTTATTATAATTGATTTTTGAATAATCTCCCAACTAACATTTTCTTATACTTAGCTTTAATTTAATATAAGTTTGTCTTTAAAATTGAGTGTAACTTTATAACAAAAAAAAATCAACCTTATAACCTTTGAAACAATATTCAACAGATTTAAATAATATTTTATGAGTATTTAAAATAATTTTTGTATATTTTTTATTTCATAAGAAAGTGAGCAGAATGGCACTTAGAAATATACATCTAACAGTAGATTTTACTGCAGCGACATTCATCTCTTTCATTCTCTTTGACAAAAGAGAGACAACAATAGACCAAGTTATCCGTCCCGGTGGGCATATGTGAAACTAAATTATAAGAGTTCACTAGCGCCATTTTCCAAACCGTTTTCTATGTCCATGCACGTTTGACATTTTTTCTGACAGAACAACGCGATAGCAGCGCCACTCACCGCGCTAAACATCCTTGTTTGACTATATACGTGTCACTGCAGTGTAAATCTACTGTAATATTTTACTAAAAAATAGTTTAAGGTTACAAGTATTTATTGTCATAGTTTTTTATGTCACAAAGTAACAAAGCTCATGTGACTGGTAAGACTCAGGAAGGCTATCCCTTTTCAATCAAACCAAGGAAATATAACTTGAGAAACAGATATCAGCTTTACTTAGCTTATAAAAAAACTTATTTAACTTTTATGGGCTTCACAAAGTACAAAAAGAATTTAAAAAAATAAAGCATAAATTTTAAAATTAAGCACAGCGCCATCTATTAATAAGGTACAATAACATTACGCAATAAGAGATTTGCCAATACCAAAAAGTTGTTTAGCCTTAAAAAGTAAAACAATAATTACAAAGCGATAATTAAGATTTTTTTAATTCAATATTATTATATATTCCTTGGTTTGAATATTTTTTTTAAGTATAGAATTATATTCTACTTAGATATATTTTTTATTTGAGGTTTCTAAATAGATTCTACGAAGAGGTAAAGGTATGGACCGTCAATAATAACGTTGGTTTTCACTGATGAAACATTAATACAAAAATGTGTATTTTGATATTCGCCGAAACAGCGAAGTGAGTGTTGCATAAACATCTGCATATGAAAATGCTTAGAAAGTGGATATTTCTCCTTCCTAATCGTCCCTTCGTCCGTTCCACATCCCCTTCCTATCGAATATTACTTATAAAAAGGAAAGATTTGTATGTATTGAAATAACTCAGAAACTACTGGGCCGATTTCAAAAATTCTTTCACCATTAGAAACCTAAATTATCTCCGAATAACATGGGCTATATATTTTAATTCCGAGAAGACGAAGTTACGAGGAATAGTTTAGTTTTCTTATAAGAGTGGAAATCTTAGACGAGGCTACTTCTTGTGTCAATGTTTCGCAGTGAAAACCCACGGTTAGTTAAATAAGTTCCAAATGGGTCGATATGGCGAAGGGATATGCAATGATAAATTCACTAAAAACTAGAGATCAAAAGGGACCATGGTAAAATTTATTTGTTTTTTTTATAAGCACAGCCAAATATTTGAAGTGGACTCGATACTGGGTTTATTTAGTAAGGATCAACTCGGAAACATGCTCCTGTCAAGTTAGTAACAAAATAAGTAAAAAAAATCGCTTTAACTAAATAAATAATTATTTTTATATTAGAATGATTATTTTTCATTAATTAGTAGTGAACAAAAGTGCAAAATTCTGTTATATATTGATATTTTAAAAGCCATAAAGTATGCGGGATCCCGCTGTATTTAAGTTAATCCAGCAAATATCCCATGGGATTGGAAAGAGTACGGGATTACAATCCCTAGTATCTAGGCACAGGGTCCCGTAAGGGTTAATGGGGCCTGTGTGCTAAAAAGGAATTTGGCGCTTAAGTATTTTTAATATCCTTCTTTTATGTTACGAGTAGGTAGGTGCTTGAAATAACGCAAAGTACTGATTTTTTTCTCTTTTTTTTGGGCTCTTGGCTTTGAAGCCCCTTAGGGATGGCGGCCGCGTGCTTTACATAGGGGCAGGGCGCCCTGCCTAGACACTTCCCTTTAAAAGAAAATAGTTTAATTTTCTAGCAATAAGTGTGACGAAAATAATTAACATTTTTGTAACAGGAACACATTTCCAAGATAACCAATCTACCTTTTAGGTGACAGACTCTGTACATAATTCGGATCCATTTCGTCCAGATCCTTGCCTTTAGTCTCCGGAACGCAGCAAACGACAAAACAAAGCCCTCCCACACTAATAGACGCGTACAACCAAAAAGCACCGTGTAAACCTAACGCCTGTTGAAAATCCACAAACGTTTTCACACCAACAAAAGCACATAAGTAACTAAACGCGGTCGCCATAGCACTACCGAATGCCCTATACTCCAAAGGAAACAATTCCCCAATCAACAACCAAGATATTGGACTCATACCTAAAGAGAACGCAATAGTGAACACCAAAACACAAAGTAATGGAATCCAATCATTCTGACCGACAGTCTGATGGAACATAACATTTTGAATACGTTGATTCCTATGTACTTCTTCGTAATAAGCATAACTACCGAAACCAGCCAACGCCATAGACATCAAAACTGAACTAACGATCAACAAGGGCAACCTTCCTACAGTATCGATCAACAAACCGGACAGACAAGAAGCTAGTAATTGAACGAAAGACACAGCAATCGCTGCACCATGCGGATTCATACCACCGAAAGTCTTCCTAAATATAGGCACAGCATAAAAAGAGAACGCATGAGCGCCGGAAAATCGTTGAAATGTCATCAAACCACAAGTCACTAAAATAGGTCCCAACAATCTATTCATAGTTCTAACATCAAGTGAGTTTATGAACTGACTACTGGACATTTGATTTTGTCGCTGACTGAAGTTCTTCGATGCTAGAACGTTCGTTCTTATCGTTGCTAATTCTTGAGCTACATCTGAATCAGGGCCTCGTAACCATAGTAGACTTTTATACGCTTCCTCATCTTTACCTGTCAATACTAGATAACTCGGTGTTTCCGGTATGTATAGGATTGTACAAAATAATAGTAGAGGTGCTGCAGAGATACAGAGAGCCAGTTGTTGCCAATCTAAGTATGCTCCGATGGTAAAACTGAATAGTACTCCGAGATGGCCGACGATCTTGAGAACAGCGCTCAAACAACCACGAATATCCGGCACTGATATCTCACTTATGTAGACCTGAAATGAAAGGTAAATAAGTGTTAATTGACATATTTGTCTTGCTATATCCGACACGAACATTTAAGTAAGCGCCAATTACAATATTTTTACTTATAAGTACCAACTTTCTCTAAGAAAGTTATTCTTTGTTATTAAATTTACGATATTTTTTTCATAGTTCAGTCAAGTTTAATAGCATTCCAGTTGTTTCTCAATGTAATAAATAAAGCGTTAGGATAATATTTATTTATCTATACTAATGTTTTAAAGAGGAAAACTTTGTATTTTTGTATGTATCGAAATAACTCAAGAACTACTGGGTTGATTTCAAAAATTCAGTCACTAATAGAAAGCACATTATCCCCGAGTAACATATACATATACTAGCTGTTCGTGATTTTGTCCGCGCTGAAGTAAAAAGTATAGCCTATGTTACTCGGGGATAATGTAGCTTTATAATGGTGAAAGAATTTTTGTTATCGGCCCAGTAGTTCTTGAGTTATTTCAATACATACAAAAATAAGTTTATCTCTTTATAATATTAGTGTAGACTTGATCTTTTCATTTTTCAAGATAATTTTCAAATATTTACAAAGTTATTTTCGTTATAAAAATTAATTATTTTATAATCCATTGTTCCGAAATGTAAAAGTTTTCGAATAACTGAAAGTTTGTAAGAATAATTAAACGCTTAGAGCAATTACTTGAATTTCATTCATCGCTTGTTACTGAAGTAATAAATAATAATTTCATAGCTAATAACAAACTTTTCCTTCGAACAAAGTTTCTAAATTAGTGTCGTGACGCATTACTTGGTTATTTTTTTTAATTTATTGTCGAGATAATTAAATCATAAAAACATAAATAAATAAAATGTACTATTGTAATAAAATAAAGCTGTATTGACATATACCTCTGGCCTTTTATACACAAAGCTACCTAAATCCGTGCTTTAGTATATAAGCGATACACGTATTCCAATCCCAAAGTGGTTCGGAAATTTATTAGGACATATTTACTTATTTCAAATATTTAAGTTAAGCAATGCTAGCAAGCAAGCAATTCAACAGTGGTTGAGCTCGGTTTAACATCTTCGCACGAATTGTCCGGCTCGCCCGCTGACATACCACACACACAGAAGACAGGCGTCAAATGGAAGCTATTCCGTGTTTCGTCTGATGAGTGTGGTGTCGGAGGACTTATTTTAGTTCACTAACTCTTCCTCTATCATTTCCTTATAAGGTAATGATGGGAAGGGGAAGTGGATTTGGGAGGTGGGGACGTATAGAAGAAGTATTATCCTCTTGCTGTGCGTCTCCTCCTCCGTATATTAAGGGTAGGTAACGCATCAGTAATTGAAGATGTCTATGGGCAGCGGTCGCTTCGCTATTTCAGCGAATCCAGGTATCCTCTTGCTCGTTTGCCACTTAGTAATAAAAAAAAGCACTACGAACAGGAAGAGTGAAGTAAAAGTTATTTCATAACTATATTTTTATGTGGTTTTATGAAATAGTTAACATTAATATAATAATTCCTAATCATATCCACACAATAAAGTTAATTTTTTTTTTTTTATAAAATTATCTTCCGAATTTTTCGCTACTAATGTGGCACTACAGCAAGTATCGGGTAGAAAACTTAGCTAAAGTAGGGAGCTTTTCCCCTCAAGTTGCGCAAAGTTGGGGACTTTATCAATTACAGTTGAGGTGACCATCAGCGCCGCGGGCGGACAGTCCCGACAACTTGGGGACTTAATGGAAGAGATTAAAACTTATGTCAATAGTTAGATAGTAACTATAGAGATAATTAACACAAGTTAGACATTTATAGACAAACTAGCGACCCGCCCCGGTTTCACACGGGTATAAATCGGTATAATCCTGATACTAAATACTGCAGCGTTTGCAATGTAAGCGCTAAAAATGTGTTAATTAACGAAATCGTTTTAAAAACCTCTAAATCAGTGTTACTCTACTACATTGTGAATGTATTATACATGAAAACCTTTCTTATGAATCACTCTATCTATTAAAAAACCGCATTTAAAATCCGTTGCGAAGTTTTAAAGATTTAAGCATATATAGGGACAAACATAAAAAAGCGTTATTGCTTTATACTATGTAAGGATACTGAAATGTCATGAGTATCATTTTTTATAATACAAAGCAAGACAAGGAAAACGAGCAAGTGGCTACTAGGATTCGCTGAAAAATTCGAAGCGACCCCTGCCCGTAGACACCTGCAATTGCAGATGCGTTGCCTACCTTTAATCTACGGAGAAGGAGAGGCTCAGCAAGAGGATAATACCTCTTCCAATGCGTCCCCTCCTACTCCATTCCTCTTCCCCTTCCCGTTATATTCTTATAATTAAATGGTAGGAGGAGGAAATGGACTAAAATTAGGCAAAACACGGAATAGCTACCATTTGAGGCCTGTCTTCACTTACCTGCCTGTCTTAAACATTTTTAAGTACAGCAATATACCTAACTAGTTGTTGTTCGCGACTTTGTCTGCGTGGAATTAAAAGAATATGTTACTCGGGGATGATTTAGCTTTCTAATGGTGAAATATTTTTTGAAATCGGCGAAGTAGTTCTTGAGTTATTTCAATATGTAGAAAAATAGTTTTCCTCCTTATATATTAGTATAGATTAACCAACTTACCTGTGACAACATAGTAAGTATTGAACAACAGAATCCACCGAGGAAAGCTGTGACACACATCATCCGTACAGATGTCGCCACCACAGTCAAGAGCCAGGACACGCTGCACGGTGCTGCAGCTAGCGAGAGCACGCGGCGTCGTCCGTGTCGCATCGCAGCGCCTCCTGCCATGCCACCGAATAATGCTCCTGGTGACAAAGAATTAAGGGGGCGTCACATCACGTGATGCTCGAAAGTAGGGCATTCTGAAAAACATCATGAAACTGTCCAGGGGGTAGGATGGTCTGAAGTAAAATATTGCGTGTATTTACTTTCTCCCTCATTGTATCATGACATGAATCAGGGGGGCTATTCAAAGTACTTTTCGATTGGCGATATCAATGATGGAATCGACTAAAATGTGTGTAACATATCGAACGTCTTTGTCAGTTATATAGTTACGTTCGCTATTTCTATAGCGAACGTCAAAAATCTATATATCTAAAAATCTATATAAGCGATTCTTCGCTTCGTAATGGATGTACTTTGGGTAATCCCCCCAGGACGAAAACTAATATTTATATCAAAAAAAAGACAAATGATTTTGGAAAGTCTCCCCCCTTTTTAAGGTTAAGTGTAAAACCTCGCCATATACAGAGAGTGGGGGTCAAATAGTTACTAACAAAACCTCACGTGACGGACGCTTAACACTAAGCTATGCAAATATCCGTTTGTTAAGCAGGATAGTATTTTAGTCGAGTAGCAAGTAATTTACTAACTAAACGTGTCCGAACAGCTGTTGCTGTTTATAGTAGAGTAAGTTTTTAGAAGAGGATATTAGTAAATCCTTTGTTCGTATACTTATTACTTGCTACTCGACTAAAATACTATCCTGGCGCGAACAAGGCTTTACACAACTTAATCAATCTTGTGACAATGACCTAAGAAATTAGGTCTCGTTAACCCTGGATTAGATATATTTGGCAGTAATCCATAATACGTGAAATAACAATAGAGTTAAGTTAAGTGGAGGCTACAATATGAGTGGTTTATTGGCACACGACCAGGGTTATCGTTGATAATCAAAGAGTAGCTTAGTGATTAAGGGGTTAAATAATACTTAACTACAGCACTAAAATTAATGTAGTAATCAACACTAAAGTGTTCTCTAAGAAATTGATAGGCCCCTTTACATTATACGATGTAAATCTTTACAATCAGCCGTTTATCACCACTGACGTGACGTCTGACAGACGTGCGTACGCGACGCCAATGAAATAGGACTTTTCCGTAGACAGAGAAAACATAGACCGCTGGATATATTTGTCTCATACACACAAGAAAAAGAAGGACTTATTTCCATGTCTTGTCAAAGAACGAGATAGAATGCACTATCTTCTGTTTCACCCAGCGTGCCGGTTTTTTAAATGGCAACACTTCGGTATGACAAAAAGTCCTTTTTTTGGTCAGCGTTTTATTACCATTTTTTTATATATTGTAAAAGTTAATAATTCTTATTGTAAACAAATTGTGAGCTATTAGTGCAATGTCATTTCACATAAACATGGTGCGTTGTAGTGTTTTGGGGCGTAAAAGTGACAGTGAAATATTCATGTCCTACATATTTTGTCCTTTTCGGTGACACGCTGGCCAGCGGTCTTATATATTAATAGTCTAAGGACTTTTCATTGTGTAAGCATAATTTGACTGAAAAAGCAGGCTTCTAAAATTTAAATAGCGTAATGTAAGAAAGCCAGAGTCTTTAATTTCTTACCCTACGACTTCAGTAGACCGAGTTCGCGATAAAAATGTAGATTTTTACTATGGCGTAAAAAGTTTTTTTACGTAACATTTGTTTAATGAGGCCTTAGGATTACAATTAGGGACGTAGCGTAAAGTAAATATTGTTAAGAAATTGCTAACATTATAAAGAGGTAAATAAATCGTTTTGCTTTTATTCCTTGATTAACAAAAAGCGTGCGTTGGCCGGGAATCGAACCCGGATCAACTGCTTGGAAGGCAACTATGCTGACCATTACACCACCAACGCCGTTATAATTCTGTTATGATTATAGAATCATATTAACAATAATAATAGTGTCATACGAAAATGAACTTCACCACGTTGTCATTGAGCTCATATTTGAATATTCTTGTTTACACCTTACCTAGAAAAGACAGTGAAGCTAGCCACGACGCTTGCTGGTCTGTGATCTGGAAGTCACGTCGCGTGGCATTCCCGGGGCCCTGCAGTGACGCAATGGCAGGGGAGCTGTAGCCCTTCCCGAGGCCAGCTGAGAACGGGGCCAGGGACACCGCTAGGGCTGCCAATACCTGGAAGTGTTTAGTTTATTTAGGGTTGCCAACATCTTGGGAAATAAAATATCGATGCCCGCTATATGTTTTACGGTGCTAGGGGTGTCAACAAGGGCGTTTAGAGAAGTGTCTTTTTTCTGTTAGGGCTGCTAATACCTAGAGACGTGTCTTTAGTTATGCTAAACGAAATTGCCTTTAAGTATGCTGCCACTTGGGATACAGAAATATCTTTATGTTAGGGCTGTCAACAGCTAGAAAAGAGAAGCAAGTATTACATGGTAGGGTTGTCAAAAAAGTAATACTTATTTCTATTTAAACAGTTTTGTATTTAAAACATTTTCCTCTTAGTAATTTTGAGTGTAGTTCATAAAAACCTCTTCATTTAGAATTTTTTTTTTTTTTATCTTTTAATGGTTTAATTAAATGTTTGTTTTTGTTCTCGAAATCTCTTATTCACATGCGGGCTTCTTTGTTAGATTTCTGAAAACGATTGTAGACATATCAGAGCTTATAATTACTTAGGTAAGCCTTCAGTTTACACTTAGGCATGACTAAGTAACCATAACATGACTTTAAGAGTGCGTGGAATTTGCTGAATCGTCAAACCTCGAAGATTTTTATTTTAAGATGATTCATGTATTAATTGTTTTTTTTTATTTTAAAAGGGTGCAAACAAGCAGCGGGAACACCGAAGTGATCAACGACGCGCACAGACATCTGCAATACCAGAGGAACCACAGATGCGTTGCCTTTGAGGAGGTGATACGCTTTGAGTTAATTGTAGTGTTTTAGTAAAAAGTGGAAATGAATAGACATGTCACTTGAATTCGCCGAAATGGCGAAGCGTCCAAAAGTTCCTTTTATAATCTATGTCTATACTAATATTATAAAGAGAGAAACTTTATATTTTTGTTTGTATTGAAATAACTCAAGAGCTACTGGGCCGATTTCTAAAATTCTTTCACCATTAGAAAGCTACATTATCCCCGAGTAACATAGGCTATATGGTAGATTAGTAGACTGGTAATTTCATACCCCATATGAGTTAAAAGAAACATCTATCCCATCAAAGAATACTAAACTTATTGTGGTTACTTTTCAAAGAATGATAAAATCAATACGCGAACTACGTGGAACGTTGCATTCGTTGTATAATTGAAAATATTATAGATGTTTTAGTCTATTGTATACGAAGCACGTATCCTTATCTTTACATAGTATAAAACAATAACGCTTTTTTATGTTTGTCCCTATATATGCTTGAATCTTTAAAACTACGCAACGGATTTTTAATAGATAGAGTGATTCATAAGGAAGGTTTTCATGTATAATACATTCACAATATAGTAGAGTAACACTTATAATTTAGAGGTTTTTAATATGATGTCGTAAATTAACACATTTTTAGCGCTTACATTGCAAACGCTGCCTGAACCCTACAAGTTAGATCAAAATAATGTACTAATGTATTGTACAACTTAAAAAGGTCTTAGTATCAACATTATACCGATTTGCACCCGTGCGAAGCCGGGGCGGGTCGCTTGTTATAGATAACTGGAGCATCACTAGATGTTTGAACAGCTTGTATTGACGTAAGGCCCTCCGTACACAAGGTTGTCGCGGACGAGAAACAATGCCCGTGACCCCGCCGTTAAGCCTTGTACGCACCAGGATAGTATTTTAGTCAAGTAGCAAGTATCCGAACAAAGGATTTACTAATCTACTCTACTAAAATGTTGATGTTCAGACACGTTTAGTTACTAAATTACTACCCTAGTGTGTAGGTTTAGGCTTAAACGATTCCGAACAGTAGTAAATCCTTTGTTCGGATAAATGCTACTTGCTATTCGACTTAAATACTATCCTGGTGCGTACAAGACTTTAGAGACTGAAATGAAGGTTTTACGTAGCTTGAAATTAAATAAATTATACAATCTAATATTTAAACTGAAATCTCTTGGAATCCCTGCGGCCTCTTGATTTGGGTTGACCTAATTTTGCTGACATCTTAATATTGTTTAATAAATATAGGTTATGTAGTTATGTGTACAGTCAGCTGCAATCTATACTAATATTATAAAGAGAGAAACTTTGTATTTTTGTTTGTATTGAAATAACTTTAGAACTACTGGGCCGATTTCAAAATTTCTTTCACCATTAGAAAGCTACATCATCCCCAAGTAACATAGGCTATATTATTTGATTCCACACGGACGAAGTCGCGAGCAACAGCTAGTATATGTATAGTGATCATCAACTTCATTTAATGTTCCGATATTTTTGAATACTTGAATACTTCGTTACCATTGGCGCTGTCACTGTTGCTATAATTATGCCTCTTTGGATGCTCTTATATATTTGACGATGTCGACGTTGCTACGTTTAAATTGAAGGCTTTGGTTGTACTGATATTATTGGTGACGGTAGGAGTTCCGTTATATTTGCACTCCTGAGATATCCCTGTTTTTCTGAAGCTGATGGAACAATATTTTGTATTTTTACGGTTTAGAATAGACAATCCTTAAAGCCTTGTTCGCACCATTTATCCAAACAAAGGATTTTCTACTGTTCGGACTCGTTTAAGCCTAAATCTACGCACTAGGATAGTAATTTAGTAACTAAACGTGTCCGAACAGCAACATTTTAGTAGAGTAGATTAGTAAATCCTTTTTTTGGATACTCGCTACTTGCTACTCGACTAAAATACTATCCTAGTGCGTACAAGGCTTTAGATTAATTATATTTACTTTGTATAAAACGTAGTATAAAAATAAATTAATAGTCATTTGCCGATTTCAACTCTCACAATTTGATAGCTAACATTATTACTGATTACTAATTATAATGCGAAAGCTACGATGGATTTATGGATATTTGTTTGTAGATATATATAAAACAGCTTACGGCCGGTTTCAATATGCAAACATAATCCGATTTTATTAACCAGCAGTTGACCTCTTTGTTTAAAGTATATAAAAGAAAAGGAAAATGATATGACAGTTGTCAACAGAAATTGATGTTTTTCTAACGCTGCGGCTTCATTAGATCGAGGTCGCGGAAAAAACGGAAAATTTGCTTCAACTTATGCCCGTTCTCTGCGCGAGATCGGTCTAATGAAGCCGTGGGGTCATGATTTTAAATCAAACGTCAATCTAATTTTGAAATGATCTTGCGTTTTGCGATTGTTGTTATTGGAACACCGATTGTCACTCTGGAGATCGAATAAAATCTTGGATTGCCACAATGTCACATCGATGGTACGATATTGAAACCGGCCAATCATAAATCTCGATGAATTTTACACAGATGTAGAACATAACACATAGGTTACTATGCTTTTTAGTTCCACGCAGACGATGTCGCGAGGTAAAGCTAGGTTAATACAACACAAACAATACTCTATTTTTACTTCCTTCAAACACTTAAGGAACCCGAATAAATACAAACCTCTTTAATGGAGGCATCGAATCGATGGTTCAAATATTTGTATACGTAATTGAACACTCGGAAGAAGCACTTATACAAATGGAAATTTATCCAAGTGTCTATTTATATATCTAGGGACCTAGTAACGTCCCTATTAAGTATATAAATAGTCACATAGTAATAGTAACATGGGACGTATGAAAAATTAGTTCACCGAAAATACGTCTGGTGGGCCACAATCTCCACTGTGCCAAATATGGTCCCTTATAAATCAAAACAAAAGCCTTATTAGCAGATATTGTTAAGCGGATCAAGTAATAAGATATATCAAGTCAAACATATGCTTATACTTGATGCTTGTAAGGCTTCAGTCAACGACCTGATGTATTGTTGTCCCGTCTCTCTTTCATACAAGGCTACTTAAGTATGCAATTTTTGTTGCTAAGCGAAACATAACTTCGTATTTTTGCCGATTGACATTGTTTAGCATTTTTAGAGGAGAAGGGGGCAAACGAGCAGCAGATCAACTAAATTAATTGGTCTGACGCCCATGGACATCTGCAACGGCGGAGGAACCACAGATGTGTTGCCGGCATTTAAGGGAGAAGTACGCTTCTTTCTTGAACGCCCTTAAGTTGTAAAACTAATAAACCCGGCTACAGACGTTCAGCTTTTTAACTGTACAGTTTTTACTGAGCAATTAAAAAACTACTTGAGTAATGACTAAAGTTTCCTAGAAATGTTTAGTTTTAACTAACATACACACCTCGGTTTCAACTGCACAATCGAACTGTACAGTTAAAACTGTGTTGTGAGGACGCTGCATTGATAATTGGGTGGGCTATCCTTATCCTTACATAGTAAAAAACAATAACGCTTTTTTATGTTTGTCCCTATATATGCTTGAATCTTTAAAACTACGCAACGGATTTTGATGCGGAATTTTTTAATAGATAGAGTGATTCATAAGGAAGGTTTTCATGTATAATACATTCACAATGTAGTAGAGTAACACTGATAATTTAGAGGTTTTTAATATGATGTCGTAAATTAACACATTTTTAGCGCTTACATTGCAAAAGCTGGAGTATTTAGTATCAGCATTATACCGATTTGCACCCGTGCGAAGCCGGGGCGGGTCGCTAGTATTTTCTTATAATTCTATAGTATTCAAACTCATATAAGTAATAAATAACCTGCAAGTAACAGCGTACATTAATCATAATATTCCTGTTTCAGACATATCGCTGAGTGATTCAGTCAAATTGTAACTCATTAATCAAACCTTTTTATATTATGGACTAACTTTTGCACGCGAGTTCGTCGCAAAATTAAAAGATAAATAAATACAGTACTGCAAGGATCTAGTGACTTTTTTTGACATTGACATGGAGGCGCTGGTGAGCTGTCATAATTAAGTTTGACTCATAGATTAAAAGAACCCGTAGAATGAGAAAGATATAGAAGTAGCAATAGCGTATACGGTTGAGGAACAAAAAATGTCGTAGACTTCGTCATAAGTATGTTGTGTGTGCATCACTTTACGGTTTAAAACCAATAATATCATGTCTTAAACCTTTGCCTGGGACGTATAAAAAATTAGTTCACCGAAAATACGCTTGGAGCGCCACAATACTATATGATACGTCACATTTATATGGGTCATATTTCTGTACCCAAACAAACAAAATCGCATATGGAGAAAGGCACCAAAGATCTATGTCACTGTCTTTGTCACGTTACATATATTTGGTATAAATGTGTCTCAGTCGCTGTCAGTAAACATAAATCATGTCTTCTCTATTTTTTTAATCTAAAGTAATTGGCAAGCAATCCTATCCATTCGTAGAGATCGGTGCTGTTATCCAATTTCCGCATGTATGTCAAGGTGGCTTACTTATGTGATTAAGTTCAAGTAATCGCTTTGTTAAGATATTCTTAAAGGAATTACATGTTAAATCTACTTGACATGTTTTGTCAATAACATTTTTTTTTAATTTGAGACTTTTGTCCCTAATTAGGGCTATGCCATGTGTTTCAGGACATTCCCGAAAATACAATTTGAACAAATAAAAGAAGAAAAAGAAGTTTTTACAATGTTTTTTTTTGTGTAGGTTTGAGTGAGATTGTATAAAGTGAGTGTGACATACTCAACTGGCCAAACAGGAAGAGAAAACGGGTAAATCCAACAAGGCAAAACACGGAAAGACAACTATAGTCCGACTAGTGTCTTGTGCCACATTTATGCTAGACAGGACAGGACAGTGTGCTATTATAATTTAGTTCCACTAATGGCCGCTGCGTCAGATAAGTCAGTCGGACAGTATAACAAAGTAATGATAGACATTAACAATGAATTAGGAGCATCTCTTGAGAACCCTTAGCAACCCTCAGCGGCCTAATCACTTGTTCTATAACACAGACTTCAGTAAAGTTCGCTCTACCGATAGCTACACTATTTTATATTTGGAAATAATTAACTCAAAAACTACTCAACCGTTTGCAATTTGTTATATACATTCCTGACATTCCAAGATGAAATCAATGAATATAAGATAGGTGCAGGTGTTGTCTACACATAAGAGGAAAGTAAATTTTGTATGAAACTCAAAAACTACTTTACCGATTTCAATTTGTTATACACAATCTTGACATTTCGAGATCATACAATGAACGAAAGATAGGTGATAGTTTTATCTATACTAATATTATAAAGAGAGAAACTTTGTATTTTGTTTGTATTGAAATAACTCAAGAACTACTGGGCCGATTTCAAAAATTCTTTCACCATTAGAAAGTATCATGAACCCCGAGTAACATAGGCTATATTATTTATTTCCACGCGGACCAATTCGCCCACAACAGCTAGTCTACGCATGAAGAGGAAAGTAAATGTATGTAATTAACTCAAAAACTACTCGACCAAATTCTAAAATCCTTGCACCATTGGAATGCTACATTAACCCTGTGTTACAAAGGCTTTTCTTTCATATTTTGAATTCAAATTGTTTCGTAATTTGGACTTTAAATCCAGTGGCATTTAGAAAAAAAAATGTGCAATATCTCTGTTGGATGATAATTATTTAATACTCTGTGCACGTATTTCGGGAGTCAAAAATCACGAAATATTTTTAAAGTAAAAAGAAACTAGTACCCTACCCTATACTCTTAAATCCGAATTTAAATGAAAACGTGTCGACTCGGTGTTTGTGTCGGAAAAAACTGGGTCAAGACACAATAACCACATTCAGGGTCACACCACACTATTGTTTTAAGAACACCAAACCTCAGTATAACCTAACTTAACTTTATAGTGTTAGTATTTGGTTCCAAAATAGACTTAGTGGTAGTATTTGGACAATATTTTCTACTAGCTACGTCCGTTACTTCGTCCACGCGGAATTAAAAAAAATAGTATTTAATCTATGATTTATTTCATACTCTATTCTATATTTGTGCAAATTTTGCCATTATATAGGTTTCTAACAAACATACATCGATATTATGATTGTTAATAGAACGATCAAAATTTTTTTTTAATTAATTTCATTTTTTTATAATATAAAGTGGCAAACGAGCAAGCGGCCACCGGGATTCGCTGAAATAGCGAAGCGACCGCTGCCCATATACATCTGCAATTGCAGATGCGTTGCCTACCTTTAATCTACGGAGGACGCACAGAAAAATGACAACAACTCCTTCTATGCGTCCCCTCCCCCGCCAAATCCACTTTCCCTTCCCTTAATTTCCTGATAACAAAAATATAGGAAGGGAAAGTGGACTAAAATTAGGCCTCCGGCACCACGCTCTTGAGACGAAACACGGAATTTCTTCCGTTTCACGCCGGTCTTCCGTGTGGTCATGGTATGTCACCGGGCGAGCCGGCCAATTCGTGAGAAGATGTTAAAGCGGGCTCTACCACTGTAAAAATTAAGTTAAAATTCGAATCTATTTGAAGAATCAAATGTTACCTGTGGCAGATGTCTAGATTTCCTTTGTGTCTGCGTCGCTCCACCTTTGAGGCACTTCCCATTCGGCTCCGGTGCAGTTATCTCCTTCTGTTCTGGTCTTATTATCGGTATATTGTGCTTCTCGAAGTAACCATTCTGTATCATTTGGTCCAAAGACACTTCCAATTCTCTAACAGCAACCACCTTACGCCCGCAAACCGGATCATCGACAACCATTTTACGGTTACAACCCGAAACTTCGGAGAATTTCACGTTCTTTTTTGGTTCGTCTTTCTTTGTTTTGGTTTTGGTTTCTGGCGGATCGGTCGTCCAGTACCGAGCATTCTTTTCTGTTAAGCGCAACGGTTTGCATATAGCTACGTTCTTTGGTGTTCGTCTCACTGAACCGTCGTTCTTGTTCAAGTGAATAACCGGTTTCGGTCTATCCGTGTAGTCCGGTTTCCTTTCGTGGATTTGCGGTTTTATTCTAGCTTCCGCTCTGTATGGTTCATATATTTCACGCTGTCTTCTTTCGTCAATTCGAAAGTCATAGTAATCTTTCTTATACCTTCGAGCTCTGTCTTCATAATAAGTATAGTTTCGAGGTAGAGTACTATATTTAGATTCGTATGATGTTGGCAGATTTAAATACTCGGGTCTGATAGGTCTGAATAATGACAGCCTACCTTGAGCTTCGTCGAAATCTGAATAGATATCTTCGTAGACGTAACCGTTCTTGCGTCGTGGTCTCTCGTAGCGATCGAATCGTTCTCTATACCGGTTTGTGGACTCTACTTCGTGTCTGTTCGTTTCGTAGCGTCGTGTCGCGTAGCGGTTTTCGTAGACGTTGGTTTCGGTACGTTCCGGTTTTCTTTCGGTTTCGTATCTTCGTCTTTCGTAGTCTGATTGTCTGTCGTAGAGCAGTCGTTCCCTCGAGCCCGCCATACTCCGTTTATTAGTTTTCTCCCTGAAAGAAAATATTGTATTTTAATGAAGTCAGTAGGGGAAGGGAGTCCTTGAGTCCCGAGATTGCGGTAGGGGAAAGTATTACGGACGCAATAACGTTATACCGACTCGCTTTATGTACTTAGACTGAATAATTTAAATGTTAGAATTATTTTGTTTACTATTCGAACATTTTAGTAAACATTATTTATATAACAAAAATTGTGACTCTACTTATTTTATGATTTTTGGTGCATTAAAATAACAATGAAATAAGCATGATCTATCGTTTATAAGGCGATTAAAATAACATTTTTACACAGTTTTATAATCAAAATAATTTTGTAATTAATCAAGGATTTCTAATTTCGGCAATTAGAAGAAATATATACTAGAGGGGTTATTCATATTGCATGCGCTACAAAGCGATTCGATATCGACTTATCGAATGTCCTATACAGTTTCATACATTTATGTCGATTCCATCAGCGATATCGCTAATCGAAAGATACTTTGTGTAACCTGTACTTCATAAGTAAAGAGAATCCGCTTTATTCCGAAACGAGAATCAGCGTTATTACTGTTGTACTATCTACGCCTGGTACTGGTACATTCATAAATAGTATTCCAAAATACAGAACATCCTTGTTCCTGGTACTCGACGACTTATTGGTCCTCGTTTATCGCAGTACTTTATAATTTTTTTCGGAATAAGAGGCAATAAGTTTATGTTTTCTCTGTCATCATCATCATCACCACCC
Organism: Papilio dardanus tibullus; assembly: GCA_013186455.1. Taxonomy (NCBI): domain Eukaryota; kingdom Metazoa; phylum Arthropoda; class Insecta; order Lepidoptera; family Papilionidae; genus Papilio; species Papilio dardanus. The sequence continues at coordinate 376,792 of QDHC01001039.1, forward strand.
TGAGGGGTGACTAGGCCGTAGTCAACCACGCTGGCCAAGTGCGGGTTGGTCGACTTCACACATATCTTTTGAATTTCTTCGCCGTTATGTGCAGACATCACGATGTTTTCCTTCACCATAAGAGCGTTGGGTAAATATGTACATATGAAATTCGAAAATGGAAAAACACATTGGTAGATGGCGGGATTCGAACTCGGGACCTGCAGTTTACAAGTCAAGAGCTTAACCCCTGAGCCACCGACGCTCCGGTGTTTTTTGTGTACCAATTAATAATTCTATCCTTTCACTAGTTCTTTCTTATACTAAGATATCTATATTGTAAGTTCTGATATAATATCTGCATTTTGCATACGTAATCCAATTAGTCTCGCTACATGCATGCGAGATGAGATCTGTTACTCTGAATATTAAATTCGCTGCATTTCATATTAAATGTATTGAGGTTAACTTATATGTTACTGTAAATGGTTTATATTTAACTAGCGACCCGCCCCGGCTTCGCACGGGTGAAATCGGTATAATGCTGATACTAAATACTGCAGCGTTTGCAATGTAAGCGCTAAAAATGTGTTAATTTACGACATATTAAAAACCTCTAAATTATCAGTGTTACTCTACTATATTGTGATTGTATTATACATGAAAACCTTCCTTATGAATCACTCCATCTATTAAAAAAATCGCATCAAAATTCGTTGAAAAACAATAACGCTTTTTTATGTTTGTCCCTATGTATGCTTGAATCTTTAAAACTACGCAACGGATATTGATGCGTTTTTTTAATAGATGGAGTGATTCATAAGGAAGGTTTACATGTATAATACATTCACAATATAGTAGAGTAACACTGATCATTTAGAGGTTTTTAATATGACGTCGTAAATTATCACATTTTTAGCGCTTACATTGCAAACGCTGCAGTATTTAGTATCAGCATTATACCGATTTGCACCCATGCGAAGCCGGGGCGGGTCGCTAGTTGCTTAATATAAACTTTGATATAAACCAATGATTTTGTCAAATAAATGAATGTTTCTCATTGGAACATTCAGACCCAAATAAATTCCATGAAATTCCTTTATCGGTGACAATGTGAGGGGGTTTGTTCTAAAAATATAGTGACTGAGAATAAAATGTTTCTAAGGGAAATTCTATAAAATGAGTCCCTACTTCCTAGTGATGTGACAATGTTTGCAGATTATTTTATCGATATTTATGTAGAATTCTTTTATTTAAATAATATTATTATCGTGTATGCATGCGAAGATGTATGAATTTAGAAGCGAGAGAGGTGTGTCAGGATCGTGCCAAATGGAGGTCCGTTGTCTCTGCCTACCCCTCTGCGTTACGGGCGTGAGTTGTGTTGTTGTATTATGATGGTTAACACAATAGGAAACCGATAACTACTTGATAAGTAAAATAGGTAGTAGTTAGTAGTTCGACCCATGATGTTATCCATTTTTAGCAACTAGCGTGTATTTTGCCTGACTTCACATATCATATTGAATTTTTTTGCAGATATGTGCAGGCATCACGATGTTTTCCTTCACCGTAAGAGCGTCGGATAAATATGTACATATGAAAATAGAAGATCTAAAAAGGTAGGAGTCGAACTCAGGACCTGCAGTTTACAAGTCAAGAGCTGAAAGCCTGAGCCACAAACGCTCAAAAAAAGGTAGAAATCTAAAATTATAATTCCCACTTATGGACTTTTTTCAGTAAATCTAAGATTAAATTTACTCAAAGTGTTCACTTTCCCTTAAATCAATTTTACAACTCCTTTTAATATCTTTGACAACGGCAAATACTTTTGCTATACAAGTCACGCCACTTGACAGTTACAAGAACTAATCAACGTTACAAGGACTTGTAATATCGATAGGTTGTGTGTGACCCATGATGGGCTCCATTTTCCTTCACTTCACGACTAGCGCGTATTTTGCGTGAATACACATATCTTTGAATATCTTTGTCGATATGTGCACACATCACTAGCGCAGTGCGGCCAAACTTTAGCCATCTATAAATCTCAGGCGTTGTTACGGGTGAACCGTCGTTACTCATTGGCAAGTCTGGTACTCGTTGACAGTAAGTAAATGGATGTTTCTGACAGTCAGGTGGTCTAACTAATCGATTTTGTTTATCCTTATCCTTACATAGTATAAAACAATAACGCTATTTTATGTTTGTCCCTATATATGCTTGAATCTTTAAATATACGCAACGGATTTTGATGCTATTTTTAATAATAGAAAGAGTGATTCATAAGGAAGGTTTTCATGTATAATACATTCACAATATAGTTGAGTAACACTGATCATTTAGAGGTTTTTAATATGATGTAAATTAACACATTTTTAGCGCTTACATTGCAGACGCTGCAGTATTTAGTATCAGCATTATACCGATTTGCACCCGTCCGAAGGCTCGGCGGGTCGCTAGTAAATAGATATAATTTGAAACTATTACTTTACTAATATTACAATTGCTAATGTTACGATGGATGTTTGAATATATATCCAAAACGGCTCAGATCTCGATGTTTGCACAGATGTAGAACATAGTCCGGAAGGACACGTAGGCTACTTACTATGTTTATTTTTTAATCCCGCACAGACGGAGTCGCGGGCGACAGCTGGTGAAATAATCTTACTAATTTTATGAAGAGATAAACTTTGTATTTTTTGTATGTATTGAAATAACTCAAGAACTACTGGGCCGATTTCCAAAATTCTTTCAACTTATGAAAGCTACATTATCCCCGAGTAACATAGGCTATATTTTTAAATTCCACGCGGACAAATTCGCCAACATCAACATCAACTGGACAGGATAACTAATGCCCGTTCGCTTATAGTACATACGAGTCCTATCTAATCGTTTATCAATTAAGCTTGTGGCTAAGTGAGGTCTGCTGCTTTTGGATCCCAGTTCACTACCTTGTCATAGACTATAGAGTGCGCAGAATAATGTATCGTACAATTTAATAAGGCAGTCTGGCGCACTGCGGCGTCGGATGCCAGCCAACGGTTATGTCAAATTCTTTTTTTATTAACTCGTGTTTGTGTATTTTGGTGGACTTTTTTCGACGAACGTGCGTTTATTAAAAACGCGACTAAAGATTTTTAAATATTTTTCATAGGACCTTATAGTTTAGGTTACGTACAAAGTAAAATTGCTCTATTTTTTTGAGATGTTGATTAGTAGTAGTATTGTAGTTCGACCCATGATTGGTTACATTTTCCGCAACTCCACGACTAGCGCGTATTTTGCGTGACTTCACACATACGAGTATCTTTGAATTTCTTCGCCGATATGTGCAGGTCGCATCACGATGTTTTCCTTCACCGTTAGAGCGTCGGGTTTGTTGATTCTGAATAACATTTAGGAAAGTTTTTTTTTTAAATTTGTAAGTTTGCTTCATAACTCAATTTTGCGGACATATTTATTACTAGGCAAGCATAAAATGATAAAAAAAATGTGTACACAGCTATAACGGTTTCTAAAAAAATGTTACAACATTTTTTTAAACAGTCTTATTAAAATCGTTTACAAAGCAAATGAAATAAAATAATGAGGCATTCATTTTATTATTTTATACTTATGTAAACGCTTTTGGGCTCAGCTGCAATATGACCTTGACCGAATTTCCCGCGCTATCGGCCATCTTGCAAAAATGCCGCATTTTGGTAACTGATTTGTACACATTGTTAGATTTTTCTATACTTAATAATTATAAAGACAGAAACTTTGTATTTTTGTATGTATTGAATTAACTCAAGAACTACTAGGCCGATTAAAAAAAATCTTTCACCATTTGAAAGCTATATTGTCTCCGAGTAACATACGCTATATTATTTAATTCCACGCGGACGAAGTAGCGCACAACAGCTAGTTCTATAATAAACTGGTAAAATAATTCAATTTGAGTTTGAAGCTCTCTTGTCACTCGGGTGTAGAACTGTCTGGAAGAACACATAGGCCAATTACTGTTTTTTTTATATCCACGCAGACGTACTCGCGGACAACAACTTGTATTATAATTTTATCAATATTTAGAGATGGCATATTTTACCCAATTTCCATACATTTGTACATTACTACTATCAAAATATTGTCTGTTTATTTTAACGTAGTATTAGTAAAGAAAAATGTAGATTCAAGGAGATATTTTGTCAATGCCTTGATAATTTTACTAATAAGTACGGTCACCTACATCACGCGTCACATGTGTACAGTCAGCAGCACAAGTGTAATGGAAATCATTTATCAAGTCCGTGTTACGGTGTAATGTAAACAGCCAAAGTGAAATGTTTCGACATACCTGCGTAGTACTGCATTTTTAGATATTAATTCAAATTATTTATAAACTAGCTATTTAACGCGACCTCGTCCGCGTGGAATTAAATAATATAGCCTATGTTATTCGGGGATAATGTAGCTTTCTAACGGTGAAAGAATTTTTGAAATCGGCCCAGTAGTTCTTCAGTTATTTCAATACAAACAAAAATACAAAGTTTCTCTCTTTATAATATTAGTATAGATATAGATGGGTAAAATAATACTCTATTATTAACAAAATGCATACAAATATCAATAATTTATCCAATGAATAATAAAACTTATATAACTATGCTAATAATTCGTAACTCACTATTATTTTCTTATTAAATTCGTTATTAAAAAACTGTTACATTTCAACAATCACAATAAAACGGAACCAACCCAGTTACAAAGTTATTATCTGTGACAATTTTTACAAACCGGAGTAAACTGGAACTCATCGGTATCTAATAAGAAGTGGTGCAAAGTTAGAAGAGAGATATGCGACCGTAGAAAGAGAAAGGTATAGAAGTGGTGATAGCGTATACGGTGGAGGGACAAAACATGCCTTAGACTACGTCTTATGTATGTTGTACATCACTTTACGGTTTTAAATCAATAATATCATGACTTGAGCCTTTATCTGGGACGTATGAAAAATTAGTTCACTTAAAATACGCTTGGAGCGCCACAATACTATATGACACGTCACATTTGTTTGGGTCCAGTTTCAAGATCCAAACGAAATTGCATACGGAAAAAGGGACCAAAGATCTAAGTCACTGTAGTCTCACTTATGGCAGAGTCAGATATCTAAAACCGGCTACAGACGTTCAGTTTTAACTGCACAATTTTTGCTGTAGAGTCGACTGCGCAGTTAAAACTGACGTTTGTAGGCAAAACTAAGAGCTATACAGTTTGACTGTGCAGTTAAAACTGTACAGTTTAAAAACTGAACGTGAAACACGGCTTTATCGGTTTATACTACTCTAGAGTAATTGCAGATTTTTGATGACTCTTTAATTTTATTTTCAATTCATCACAAAATGGAGCTGCAAAAATGTCGTTTCCTATTCAATCGGGTCGTTGATAAAGATCATAGCACACATCGAAGCAGAGCTAAAGCGAAGCGAAGCACGTACCACATTGATTGCTTCACTCGTGTTGCTTAGAGAAAATAAAATAAGTACTTTAGTGTAAATTAAATATAGAAAAGACACGTTTTAAGTACATTAAATTTATCTAAATGTCGCAGTTAGTAGACCAATCGAATCGCAAGTATTTAGTTTGTATTTACTTATACTCTATTTCCACCAAGTGATTACAGATTTGCGGCCGATTACGGACACAATAATACTGACAATCGCGGTTATGTCTTTTACATAGAATAGAATAGAATAAACGTTTATTGCCACACAAAACATTTACAAAAAATAATTAACATAGTTATCACTAAAGAAGTTTTAGATTAGTTTTAGCGGGTCTATACATAATATTGCTTGCTTGCAAGCTCATATTGTTAAAGATAATAGTTTAGTGTATACTAAACTATTATCTTTAACAATATGAGCTTCGCTTTTATCGCTTGTGTTGTGTGCTACAGGCATAACCCGGGTATGCAACGGTCATTTGATTATCCAGCGCCGGATATAACTCGATCGATCCGGATATTACTCGATTAGTACCGCGCTAATGTCGTTAGTTTTCACACTTATATCGTTACTTTGTTAAATCTGTTGCATGGAAATATTATCCATAGAAATCTATACTAATATTATAAAGAGAGAAGTATTTTTATATTTTTGTATGTATTGAAATAACTCATGAACTACAGGGCCGATTTCAAAAATTCTTTCACCATTAGAAAGCTACAGTATCCCCGAGTAACATAGGCTATATTTTTTATTCCACGCGGACGAAGTCGTGAACAACAGCTTGGATTATATAAGGTTGTTCTTTACTTGCTGTTGTTCGCGACTTCGTCTACGTTGAATTAAAAGATATAGTTGACTTAGTTACATAGTAGTGATAATGTAGCTTTCTATTGGAGAAAGATTTTTTAAATAAGTTCAATAGTATTTGAGTTTTTTCTATACAAAAATTCACATTTGTTCTCTTTATAATATTAGTATTCTTTGAAGATTGTTAATAATAAAATAAAAGAAAACGGTGTTATATTTACGACGGCATCTTGGACTATAAAACAATATATTGGATTTTTACGCCGTCTTTTTATGTTATTTAGCAGCCCGTCAAAATATATTGCCAAGGATATTTATTGTGGTTTTCCCTACTTCTAAACATGTGCCAAATCATTATTTTTTTTTCTCCCGGAAACATCTGATCTTAAGGCTATTATTATAAACTAGCCCGGCTACGCACGGGTGCAATGCTGATACTAAATACACTACAGAAAAACTGTGAACGTTGTATATAACATAATAATAATTGCACCCGTGCGAAGCCGGGGTGGGTCGCTAGTAATACATATAAACCTTCCTTATGAATCACTCTATCTATTAAAAAAACCGCATTAAAATCCGTTGCGTAATTTTAATGATTCAAGCATATATAGGGACAAACATAAAAATCGTTATTGTTTTATATAATAGTGTAGATATAGTATTATTTAATAACTTTTATATTTAATTAAAAAAAACATTCATTACTGCAAAATGCAATGTGAAAATGAAATGCAAAATGTTACGTCATAATACAAAACTCATTGAAATAAAAAGTCTGCTTATTGCGATTCTGAATGTGGAACGCATTATTACACGTTACATTCTGAGTTGCCAGCAGTTGCCAGGAGTTGCCAACAGTTGCCGGCATTTGCCAGTGTGAATGAATAACAAAAACTCTACTTTTTCAATAGACCGTTTTCTCTAACAGTCTAAAATAGTTATACCTTTTGAGTGGTTAAACTTATGCCTGAGACCAAAGAGATATTATATATAGAGGGAGCGCTCCATACTAATTTGACGTTAAAAAGCGTGCCAAAAAAAATTATTAAAAAAAAAAACTTGCCAGTATCATGAAAAAATTTCCCAAGTTTGGGAAATTGTCTAATTTTTTTTTAATTTTTAAAATAAACAGTAAAATAAACTAAAACATTCATTAAAACGTTAATTATCGTTTTTAATTATTATTATTTTATTTAAAACAATTTAAATCAAAACAATTTTTAACACAGACTATTTTTGTTTTACGGTTGTTATACATTTTTAATTAGCGTTTTAAAAATTTCTCTTTTAATTACAATATTAAACTTTAGTAAATACTATGAAATAAAATTTAAATTTGAGAAAAGAGGTTACTTTGGGTCGACTTTTTATGTCGGCAAATGTAATTTAGAGGTTAAGCTTCCCTACATTTGACCTCCGGAGGTCAAAGAAAATGCCTCACTTTTAGGCTTCGAGTGTTCTATCTACAGTATAATATATCTTTGCCTGAGACATTGTTCGCGCAGAATAAAAAAAAATAACGTATGTTTTCTAGATAAGTAATCTGTATGATCCAGTAAACATGCTATTCATTCATGTAAACTTTTACATTTTTTAATATTAATAATCTTTTAGCATAACGCCGACCCGTGGGCCGGCCCAGGTACCGCTGGTGTGACGCCGTAGAGCTGGACCTGCACGAGCTAAAGGCAGTTGCTTGGCAGGAGACAGCGCAAGATAGGCGACGCTGGCGTTCTCTCGTGTCGGAGGCCAAGACTCACTTTGGGTCGCTGCGCCAGCGGAGTAAGTAAGTAAGTTTAGCATAACGAATCTCGAGCCTAGTCTGGAACACGTAGTCAATTTTTTTAATACGCTGGCGCTAGTGTGCGTCTATTTAATTGGACTAAATCCTTGTACGCACTAGAATAGTATATTAGATAAAAATAATATATAAAATGTTTCTGTTTGGACATGTCTTGTTACTAAATTACTTGCTACTCAACGAAAATACTATCCTGGTTACAAAGCTTATACGGGTCCTAACAGCAACATTTTACGTAGAGTAGATTAGTAAATCCTATGTTCGGATGCTTGCTACTTGCTACTGGATTAAAATATTATTCTGGTACAAGTCTATACGTCCACCGTGTCAAATATCCTAATCTATACGTTTTATATAGATAGGTGCTAGTGATATTCGTTAGGGCACGTAATATTCAATAATACGGCCACCGTCGCGGCGGCCGGGTGAACGCAACGCACCGGATATAAAGCTATTACAGGCAAATGGCCGGATAAAGACTTTAATGATAATTACCTTGTTTGCTGTAAACATTATTACATGTAATGAAGAAATAAAATGTAATAGCTCTTACGTAAATGTATAAATGTTTTTTAGTGTTTTGAATGTTTAATTTGTCCAACATTAAATGCTTTTAAACTAGCTTTTTGACAATTATGCTATAGTAATCTAAAAGCTGTAGTTAATTTGAACTAAAATTATAATAATCAATAGAGTGATTAATAAATTATTAACCATTTTTGCGACAAACGGTTAACGATTAATATTGACGTAATAAAAAATTTAAGCTATTTTTTTAGTTACTCATCTATTTTTTTATTAAACGAAGGAATTTGAAAGTAAGAATGTCGTTCAAAACTAAATTATTTAAAATTTTTTTTAGATATCCTATGGAAATTTTATTTCTATCCATACTAATTTTATAAAGAGAGAAACTTTGTATTTTTGATGTATAACTCAAAAACTACTGGGCCGATTTCAAAAATTCCTTTACCATTAGAAAGCTACATTATCATTGAACAATATAGGCTATATTTTTATATTGTGCGCAGACGAATTCGCGAGCAACAGCTAGTAGGAGATATATGTAGAATCATATTAAGTCGGGCATTTGATATTTAATCGGATATCGGATAACAGGCAGTGCGGAACGGTCATTTCATTATCCGGTATACGGCTGTAACCGGATTAAACCGGATATCACTGAATGTATAACCGGTTAATGATATGACGTTTAATGATAATTGAATCATTCTATTCATTAAATAAATTAGTAAATAAAAAAAAGTCCCACTCATCCCTGAAGAAGAGCCTCCGACAGGCTCGAAACTAGTCGGTACCGTTACCGGATCTTAATAACGTGAGTGCAGCCGTTTTCATTTACTAATTATAATGTCTCACGGAAGTTAAAACAGTGAAATTAAATAAATTAATAATAAAAGACTGGCGGCCGAATTGTTATACGACACTCAAATATTTAAAAGCGTCATGTTAATTCCACTCTTAAACTCCAACTTCTACGGGGATCTTATTTAATTTTGAAACCAATCAAATTTTAAGCGACGCTTTTTGAGTATCGTTTGAACATTCTTTATTTATTTTATTAAACGTTTTATTTCTTTATTTGTTCAAATTGTATTTAATATGTTGAATATATCTTTTTAATATTTAACAAAATTAATAAAATGCAAAGGCCACGGTTTCTTTACTCCAAAATAGGATACAGAAAACAGTTCATTAAATAATTAAATCTATAAATTAGAATTTTTGAATATCTTTTGTTTTAAGATAAAAAAAAAACTATTTTTAATATATTTTTCATAGTAGTAGATAGCAAAAGAGCACCGGATAGCTTGCGTTAAAAATTAATTTTTATCTGTGTAAAATAAATGCAGTGGTAGAGCCCGCTTTAACATCTTCGCACGCATTGTCCGGTTCGCCCGCTGACATACCACACACACAGAAGACAGGCGTCAAATGGAAGCTATTCCGTGTTTCGTCTGAGGAGTTTGGTGCTGGTGGCCTAATTTTAGTCCACTTTCCCTTCCTATCCTTTTCTTATAAGGAAATTATTGGAAGGGGAAATGGATATGGCAGGGGAGGGGACGTATAGGAAGAGGTCCTCTTGCTACGCGTCTCCTCCTCCGTAGATTAAGGGTAGGCAACGCATCTGCAATTGTAGATGTCTATGGGCAGAGGGCGCGTCGCTTTTAACGAATCCAGGTGATCGCTTGCTCGTTTGCCACTTTGCAAAATAAAAAAAAATACAAAATGACAAAAAAACGTTCAATGTGTTTTAAAATACATAAATTCTTTGATAGAATGATTTTTATCATAATTTATCATACATTTTACGCTTCTTTTGAAGCGGAATCTTTTCAAATTGTATTGAATAGATACAAAGGACACATTTCACGCCTTTTTCCGTCGGACAAATTTCAGGAATTCCTTTTTAAAACGTTCTTGTTCTCACTATAGAAAATATCTCTGTAGTGAAAATGTTTCAGAGCGTCGGTGGCTCAGGGGTTTAGCTCTGGACTTGTAATCTGCAGGAAGCTACCCAAATTACCTTTCCATTGGCGATATCGCTGATGGAATCAACAAAAATGTATGAAACTGACATTAACATTCGATAAGTCATGTGCTTGTCACGTGTGAGATATCAAACGTGATTGTCAGTTCCATAAATTTTTGACGTTCGCTATCGAATCGCTTTGTAGCGAATGTACTTTGGGTTACCCCCTAGGTGCCGAGTTCGAATCCCGCCGTGTACCAATGTGTTTTTTTAATTTTAAATTCATATGTACATATTTACCCGACGCTCTTACGGCGAAGGAAAACATCGTGATGCTGCACATATCGGTGACAAATTCAAAGATATGTGTGAAGTCGACCCGCACTGGGCTAGCGTGGTTGACCTAGTTACAACTTAAGCCTTGTTCGCACCAGGATAGTATTTTAGTCGAGTAGCAAGTAGCATTATAGAAATATACGTAACGTGACAAAGACAGTGACATAGATCTTTGGTCCCGTTATCCGTATGGGATTTTGTTTGTTTGGGTCTTGAATAAGACCCAAATAAATGTGACGTATCATATAGTATTGTGGCGCTCCAAGCGTATTTTCGGTGAACTAATATTTCATACGGCCCAGGCAAGGCTTGAGACATGATGTTATTGGTTTAAAGCCGTAAAGTGATGCACACACAACATACGTATGACGTAGTCTAAGGCATGTTTTGTCCCTCAACCGTATACGCTATTGCCAGTTCTATATCTTTCTCCATCTACGATTTTTGTCGATTCCATCAGCGATATCGCCGATCGAAAAGCACTTTGAGTAGCCCCGTAGAGAACATTATTTCCTATCAATATTATTATATAAGAATTTTCTTATATCTGAATAAGCAGATTCGTTGAAGTAAATAAAAATGTATCAACGAGTACGCTTGTGACCCATTTGCCTACATCCGGCGCTCGTTCTCATTTATACTGATTTTAAAGATATCAGTTGTTATTTATATAGATTTATAGAACACTTACATTCGCCTGCGACTCTGTCGGCGTTGAATTAAAATTATAATTAGTAATTATGTCCGAAGTGTATGCTAAATATAGAGAGCCGTCAAGCCTTTTGTGCAATGTCAAAGTCAAAGTGTGCAATGCACAAGGGCGCCAAAGCCAAGGGCCCAAAAACAATTGAAAAAAAAACAAAAAAAGTTCAATACATTGCTTTATTTCAAAAACCTGCCTACCATCAACAAAAAGATAATTAAAAATGCTTGGACAACAACTCTTACGGCGGCCCTGGTTTTGGAGTTAGTAACTCAAACTTCCTTCTTACAGCCAATCTTACTTCTAATATTATAAATGCGAAAATCTGTATAAATGTATGTTTGTCACAGATGTAGAATACAGTCTGGAAGAACACATGACTACTTACTGTGTTTTTTTTTTAATTTCGTGCGGACGTACGCTTAGGCGCTAGTGGTCTGTATAGTTTATCTATACTTATATATAACTAGCGACCCGCCCCGGCTTCGCACGGGTTCAATTATTGTTAGTATGGCTGTTATATACAATGTTCACAGTTTTTCTGTAGTGTATTTAGTATCAGTTTTGCACCCGTGCGAAGCCGGAGCGGGTCGCTAGTTGCGACTATAATTTGAGATTTAAACTATTCTATCTCTCAAGTCGGATCGAACTGCACATGGTGTGCGAATTTTATTGTAATCGGTTAAGTGGTTTAGGAGTCCATTGAGGACAAACATTGTGACACGAGATTTACTTATATATATTAAGATTATTTTATTTGATTGGATTTCGTGGTAAAGTTAAAAATATAAGTGATTTTAGCAACATTATCACTAATGGAAAGGTAACATTAGTTAACAGACAATCCCCCTTATTCCGAAAATAATGTATAAAGCATGCAATATACTGGAGGACACTCGGAACTAAATAAGATAGACCAGGGGCTCATTGGACCAAATTATGTATCAAAAGAAGTACCGGGCACAAGGATGTTCTGTATTTTGGAATCAATTTTATGAATGTACCAAACGTAGAAAGTACAACAGTAATAACGCTGATTCTCGTTTCGGTATAAAGCGGTATTTGTCTACACGAATCTGTAACTATTATGCAGATGGAATGCGTCAATAATGATTTTTAAACAACAAAAGCTTAAAAAAATCAATAAAACTTACTTCAATCCAAAAAGGCATCACAAATTAATAATAGTTATATTTAATATACCATCACTATCTGAAAAAAACATTGAAAATAAAAAAAATACTGGGGAATTAAGCTATATGTGGCATACAGCTTAAAAGCTAAGCTAATAAAATAAAGGGGTGAAATAATAATTGTTTTAATACTTGATTGGCGACAGTAGCGCCCTCGCGACCGTTCAGCGGCGCGGTGCCGTGACTACTGCGTGAAAAGCACACCCCAACCCTTGGCTATACTTATGTTTACAACTCAAATGGGGATGCGCAGAGTAATGACGCTATAGAGAGTTTTCGATATTAGAACAAACATTTACCTTATTTATATTGTTTACTTGACTAATATCCTTTTTAATGAGTATGTATGTATGTAGGAAATACTTCTGTCATCGTACGAGTAGACAATGACAACTTCCATCGTCACCACCTCGATGGTTGGCATTCCACAACGACGAGGTTTTCTCGCAATTTTTTTACTTCGCACAGCCGCGTTGAACACTGTCCTCAGCGGTATTTCCAAACGTTTACGACTTAGGAACCTTCAAGAAAAGAGCGTACTCCTCCCTCAAAGGCCGGCACATCTGTGGTTCCTCTGGCGTTGCAGATGTCCATGGGCGTCGGATCAATTGATTTGGTTGATCCGCTGCTCGTTTGCCCCCTTCTCCTATAAAAACAAATAAATAATAACAAGTTAACCGTTGTTAAAACACCTTTAAAAACATATTGTCGTCTCTTTCATCATTCCGTCCTTATCCTTCCGTCCGGTGCCTCATGTTTTCGTCCTCTACGTTAATCTCCCGCCATCTCAGTCACACCCTTGCTTATCATATCACCTTTCACGCAATTCATCTCCTCCTAGGTCTACCTCTACCGGTGTACCTCCTTCATACTTAAAGCTCTCCTTGTAACCTTCCTTCCTCTTGACGTGTCCATACCATGCTAACCGTTTACTCCTTAGTTCTTTTCATTATTGCGGCTACTTCTATTCTCATCTCTTACATTCTCTATTATAAAACAAAGATAACAATATGTAAAAGTGTTTCAGCAATGAAAATTAGAAACATAATAAAGATATTTATTGCTTACTATACGTACGTGAGAATATGCATTTTTATTTTGATAACAACGTAATTAACAATAGTAATATTAAAATTAACAAAAATTATGCGTTGGCCGGGAATCGAACCCGGATCAACTGCTTGGAAGGCAACTATGCTGACCATTACACCACCAACGCCGATAGAATGTGATGTCAAACAAAACAAGAATATTTTAAATTAGTCACGTAAGAATAATATTGTTTAAAAAAAAAAGCTCATTGACTTGATAACCTCCTTCTGTTGGAAGTCGGTTAAAAACAGTTGTGTTTAACTATAGTTTGCCGCGTTTCACTCCAAGCGGAATAACCTGAAAGTCAAATATTTTCGATTTGAAATCTCTGTGCGCACTTACACTGCGCAGATCATTTTTGGCATAAGTACGGCGTAGGTCGGATGTTATTATTACTCTGTGCACAATTCTGTTATAGATATTTTGATATTGAAAAAAACCTTTCGATGTTCACAAGTTTCGATGGCTGATGAGATTTTGATTGTAACATTACGTCTTCATTAGACCGATTTGACGCAAAATCTCCGCATCGCGAATTTGGACTAATGAAGTCAGAGGCTTAGAGTGGTAAAGTATTGCAAGAATAGCACACTAACCACACGGAAGCCTCGAGTCAGAAGTCCCCTCGTGTACTGTCTGATGATTGTTCTGGAGGAATTTCTTCCCCTTCTTAATATGAAAAAGAGGGACAGGGAAGGGACACATTCACAAAAGCCTTGTTCGCACCAGGATAGCATTTTAGTCGAGTAGCAAGTAGCATTTATCCGAACAAAGGATTTAATACTGTTCGGACTCGTTTAAGCCTAAACCTACGTAATTTAGTAACTAAACGTGCAACATTTTAGTAGAGTAGATTAGAAAAACCTTTGTTCAGATACTTGCTACTTGCTACTCGACTAAAATACTATCCTGGTGCGTACAAGGCTAGAGCGACGGTTACGGGCCATTCGGGCGGCGTAAAGCGTGCGTTGTAAAATCGCTCAACCACCATTACTGTAACTCTACTTCGTAAACCGCCCTTCAATATATACTTACGCAATTTAGCCCAAAAAGGGTGAATTTGTATATATTTTTTTTGTTACTCATCCTATAGTGTTTAGAGTGTTCTGTGTCATGCAATTAACCTGCAAATCACTTAATTGCCACTTAAGTTTACGTAGGGACCGTCGATATGTCCAAAGCGGCATAACCATATCGATGTTTAGTAGAGATATACCACCAGGCACGCAGTGACCGGCGTGACGCGACCGCGAATATATCCTGATAATCCATTCACCCTGATGAAGGACCCTCGACGGGTAACGACGGGACCCCTGAAATAAGTCGATACCTACACCGAAATGAAACGTGAGTTAAGCTGTGTTTAATATAATTAGTGTACAATGTCTCACGAAAGTTTTAATAAACTTAGTCCGGAAGAAAACAAGCTAATTATTATGTTTCTTTTCATTGCGCATCGGCACGAACGAAGTCGCGGGCAACCAGTAGTACCATAATCCTCTATTCATAGACGGGCTTTTGTCTAATCCCGAATTGTTCTTGAAAATCCCTTCGTTATCATTCTGTGCAGGTTAAACAGTGCCCACGACCCCGCTGTAATACGTGTGAGGGCCGTCAGGTTTTAGTGGGTATTACGGTCACCTTCTGTGGCCGGTGAGTCCCACACTCTCTACGCCATTGCACGCCCGGCGTAGAGGTGCCTAAATGCATTTCCTGACGTTTAAAAAAAAAAAAAAAAAAAAGGTTCGAGACACAATTGGAGAATTAAAAAGTTACTCCAAGCTCTGATTAAAGCTAGTAACACACATTCAGTTTTAACTACATAGTTAACTAAATAGTTCGACTCTTAAGTTAGATGTGAACGTGTGTTGCTGGCTTAAATGACTCGTTCGAAATATATTGTCTCTCTTTTATTCTGCTAATATAAGTACAGGGTAGATAGTTTTATCATTTATTATTAGCTCGAAATAAAATATTTATGAAACATTTTTCAATATAAAGTTTTTCAATTTAAAATGTTTAAAAGAAATAAAATGAATTGAAAAGATTTATTATTCTTTAAAATAACAAAAGTATAGTGTGAGATCTGTCACTGTTTTCCTCTCTCTCCCTCTATCTATCTATCTCTCTTGCAACTTTAACAAAGCACGTTTTATAAAATTAATGAATTTTATATTAATTTTATTGCAAGTATATGAGCCTTGGTGGTGTAATGGTCAGCATAGTTGCCTTCCAAGCAGTTGATCCGGGTTCGATTCCCGGCCAACGCATAATTTTTGTTATAAATATAAATCATATTCATACTTTAATTAATACGAAAGATTGTACGCACGGATATTTGTTACTAAATATTTTTTATAGTGTAAGGTGACAAATGCTCACTTCATCAGCACATCGCCAGCTCACTATATGTCCCCATTGAGGGGCTCGAAGCCTACCCTAAGAGGTGACTGCCACCTGGGTTCGCCGAAATAGAGAAACGACCGCTGCCCCTAGACCTGCAATGTAAGCGCTAAAAATGTGTTAATTTACGACATCATATTAATAACCTCTAAATTATCAGTGTTACTCTACTATATTGTGAATGTATTATACATGAAAACCTTCCTTATGAATCACTCTATCTATTAAAAACGCATCAAAATCCGTTGCGTAGTTTTAAATATTCAAGCATATATAGGGATAAACATAAAAAAGCGTTATTGTTTTATACTATGTAAGGATAAGGATAAGTAAAGGATGGTAAAAGTGGAAGTGGATGTCACCACAATCATCAGGCTATACATGGATTTGTTTACACTTTACGCTTCTTTTCTGTGTGGTCATGTATTTCACAGTGCGAGCAGGATTTTTACAGGAGATGTTATTAGGCTCCACCACGGTTAAAAAAGTAATATCTCCGAAAATGCTGAATGGATTTTTACGATGTTTGGCACATAGAGCATAAGCTGCAAGAACACAGGCTACTATATAACTAAGTTTTTTGCCGTCGAAGTCTCAAAACCGTTAACCCTAATACTTAAAACCTGTTCTTGGCTTATAGCTACAATTGAGACTAAAGCCCTGATTCAGGCAAAGGTAGGAGAAACCTCTTAATGCGTTTAAATTTAAGCCTTTTATAAACTAGATTGGTAGTACTAATATTGAGCACAGTTAATAGACCTTGATAAACAAGTGTGTCACGAGCCTTATTTACTTTTTTAATTCCTATGGTCTATTTATGTATTTAATTGGTACTTGTAGCCAGTGACTGCGTCCGTGCGGAACTGAAAATGCTTATGTGGTCTTCCAGATTATGTTTTACATATACAACAGTGGTAGAGCCCGCTTTAACATCTTCGCACGAATTGATATACCACGACCACACGGAAGACAGCCGTCAAATGGAAGCTATTCCGTGTTTCGTCTGAAGAGGGTGGTGCTGGAGGCCTCATTTCAGTCCACTTTCTCGTCCTATCATTTCCTCATAAGAAAATTATGGGAAGGGGAAGTGGATTGGTGGGGGAGAAGACTCATGGGATGAGGTAGTATCCTCTTGCTGTGAGTCTCCTCCTCCGTAGATTAATGGCAGCGAAAGACACCTGCTATTGCAGATGTCTATGGGCAGGGGTCGCTTTGGATTTTTCAGTGAATCCTGGTAGCCACTTGCTCGTTTGCCACTTTGTATTATAAAAAAAATGCAATTCATCGAGATCCGCAAGAGGATAATTCCTCTTCCTATACGTCCCCTCCACCATATCCACTTCCCCTTTCCAACATTTGCTTATAAGAAAAGGATAGGAAGGGAAAGTGGACTAAAATTAGGCCTCCGGCACCACACTCAGCAGACGGTACACGGAATAGCTTCCATTTCACGCCTGTCTTC
Source organism: Papilio dardanus tibullus (assembly GCA_013186455.1). Lineage (NCBI taxonomy): Eukaryota > Metazoa > Arthropoda > Insecta > Lepidoptera > Papilionidae > Papilio > Papilio dardanus. Next base: position 394,563 of record QDHC01001039.1, read on the forward strand.
TGTAAAAAAATTATGCGTTGGCCGGGAATCGAACCCGGATCAACTGCTTGGAAGGCAACTATGCTGACCATTACACCACCAACGCAGTTGAAAGGGCTATCAAATGGATAAAATCAAGTTTTAAATAAAAATTCAACAATGTTCAAGACGTGACTATTATCACGTAACGGTTACAGAATGGAGTTTACCCAAAGTATTATATAATCGCTACTTGGCGATTCTATAGCGAACGTCACAAATGTATGCAACTGACAATGACGTTCGATATCACACACGTGACAAACAAATGACTTATCGAATGTCAATGTCAGTTTTATACCTTTTTTTATTACATCAGCGATATCGCCAATCGAAAATTAGTTTAGGTAGCTCTCCACATAGTCTATACTATTATAAAGAGGAAAGATTTGTATTTTTGTATGTATTGAAATAACTCAAAAACTACTTAGGCGATTTCAAAAATTCTTTCGCCATTAGAAAGCTACATTATGCCCAACGTCCCCGAGTAACATAGATTATATCTCCACACGGATTATTATTAATATTTAAAGTCCTATATCCCCGAAGTAGGCGTCCACAGTGCGCCGCCAGCTCGCTCTGTCCTGGGCTCTGCGTTTGGTCTCGGGCCACGACAGCCCGATAGCCTTGTCGGCCGCCACTGAGCGCTGCCATTGAGCGCCGCCATGTCTGTTTAGGGCGGCCACGCTTTCTTGTGCATAACGGGACCCAATCCAGGGTTTAGTTAGTCTAACAACAGTTAGTCTCGAATAATAATAGTTTAACATTACTACTACTAAATACTTACACCGCTGGCGCAACGCTTGTATAATATTTTGTCAGACGAATGGTAATGTTTACTTTTACAATTTGTTCAGGTGCTCTTTAAGCATTTCAATGCAATTGGAAGGTGAAAGGCGACTAGCGGTGAATCTCGACTATAGCAATCTGTATTATGATTATACCGTCCCTGTCATTCCATTCGAAAGAAACAAAGACAGGTATAGAAATCGTATTTGAAAACCACGGTAGAGTTAACAATCAAGATTTGTCTGAGGAATCTTCAATTAGTCTGTCAACGGCGTTGGTGGTGTAATGGTCAGCATAGTTGCCTTCCAAGCAGTTGATCCGGGTTCGATTCCCGGCCAACGCATGTTTTTTTTTTTTAGAAAAATACTACTAATGTTAATACCATGCTTCATTACCGACAGTAATCTATCTCGGAGTGGAACTCCCAGATGCATTAAGACGTTCTGGAGTTACTTTTATACTGTCTTTTGCTCGTGACTCTGTCTGCGCCGAATTAAAAAAAAAACGAACTAACCAGCCCTATGTATTCGTCCAGACTTTGTTCTAACTTTTTTATTATAATAGAAAATGGCAAACGAGCATGTGGCTACTAGGATTCGGTGAAAAATCCGATGCGCTGCCCATAGACATCTGCAATTGCAGATGCGTTGCCTACCTTTAATCTACGGAGGAGACGCACAGCAAGGGGATAATTGCTCTTTCCATGCGTCCCCTCCTCCGCCAATCCACTTCCCCTTCCCATCATTTCCTTATAAGGAAACGATAGGAAGAGAAAGTAGACTAAAAGTAGGCACCTACATCTTTAATAGAGCTGTCAGCTGTTCTGGAGATATCTTCAAACAAGCATCAATCTGTAAATTTACGTATTACTACATACTCGTAGTTATAAACAAAGTCGCTTTCTCCAGTCCCTATATCTCTATATCATCGCACCCGTGCGAAGCCGGGGCGGGTAGCTAGTTTATAATATTAGTAAGTTTTATCCATATCAAGTTTTATTTAAACTAAATCGTGATCAAAACAAATAGCAAAATGATAATTCCTAGGAATTTAAATCAAGTTCGTGATATCTGGATGTAAAGCCTTATTCGCACCAAGATAGTATTTTAGTCAAGTAGCAAGTAGTAAGTATCCGAACAAAGGATTTACTAATCCACTCAGCTAAAATGTTGCTGTTCGGACACGTTTAGTTACTAAATTACTACCATAGTGCATAGGTTTAGGCTTAAATGAGTCCGAACAGTAGTTATTCTTTTGTTCAGATAAATGTTACTTGCTACTCGTCTAAAATATCCTAGTGCGAACAACGCTTAAGCGTTACTTAGAAACGTATCTAATACCTCATATTTTAATATTCCACGACTAAACATTCACTTAAAGACAGAGATATTTAATATAGAGACTATATAGACCGGACATTGTGAAGATTTTTTTTTATTAACTCGAATTTCTGGTCCTATCTGGAGAAAAACCTATTAGTTTTATGATAAACGAGTAAAGCTATCAATTAAAATCAATATGCATTTGAAATCTCACTTCAAACAAAACGGTAATTAAAAAAAAATACAAAAGTCTTTTACCCCCTCTATTTGCCTTCCTCACTAATGCTTCTCCCGGAGTGAATATTGCGAGTGTATCTATCTCTATCGCACTTATTGTGAATACATCTATTTGTCACTTCACAGTATCAATCGATTGCTTTACACGTAGATTGTAGTCTAAAGATATATCTTGAGATATGGAAATTTAAAATAGAATTTTTTAATCAGCTAATGATAGCCAAAAACAATCGTCGTCGATATTTACTTTCCACTGCTAAGAAATATAAAAAAAACATGTTGTTTTCATAGATAATAAAATAACAATATTATATCGTCTGTCCAAATGTTTTAGGAATGAGTGGGTTGGGAAGAAGAATTGGATTTGGTAGATTTGTGGAAGGAGGTAATACATAGAAAAGAGATATATCTTCGTTCTGTGCATATTCTTCTCCATCGATTAAGAGGTAAACGCATTTGCAATTGCAGAACATTTCGGATCCAGGTTTTGGTTTCTCGTTGGACACCTTTTAAAATGAAAATTATTACATGAACTGACTATCCTTAGATATATCTCAAGATATCGTCTCTCGTGTAACAAGTGTTGATGCCTCGAGCGATGCACTGCTCGTTAGCAGAGCGAGACTTGCATTTTATTTTATTCATGCTAAGCTGCTTCAAGGGATGTAGAGATTTTTTATTCACAAATATGATTTTTAAACAATTATTTATGATTTTATATCGAATCTCATTATTGCAAAATTGTGATAATATTATCGCTTTTTCAGACGTTTCGGCAATCAAGCCATACTGAATAAAATGATTTTAAAGTATTTCCAAACGCCTACAAAAAATAGTTTCTGTTAAATGAAATATTTGCTATTCAAAATTAGCAGGCGCTTACATACATACATACAGTCGAACATTTAATTTCATACCAGTATCATTTTAATTCGAGTTTCTCGCTTATGGAGGTAGCTCGACGGGACCATAGAAATACTCTCACTTATAGAGGTTTCTCACTAATCCAGGTTTTGGTTGTTCCTGGTGTTGGTTTTTTGTTAAATAAGCCGTTTCTTATTAATACGGGGATAAATGTATAAAAAAATACATATTACGTTCAAATAAATTTATTAAGACACTTAAATCACCATTTTTTTAAGTACAGCAATAAAATACATTTATAATTTGTTAGTCTAACTTATGGCAACATTTAATTAGGTTATATAAATATAATATTTACAATTAATTATCTATTTACAATATTCACTAGGTAAAATTCTTTTAAATATAAAACATTTAGAAAAAACAAGGCACCGTTTAGCACCATACAATAATTTTGCACGATTCATTTCTTTATATTCGTTTACAAATATTTAAAATTTTATTGGCAAACGTCGAAAAATACATAATAAAAACTCTTTTCAATATATTTTTAAAAATCTTCATTTGGAAGCCACAATATTTTTTTGTAGACGAAAAGCACAGTCGAATTTAGTAAAACTCTGATTAGAAGAAAACTATATCCCTTGGTCTCTTGTTTATCCTAGTTCGACTATACAGGAGGTCACCCACAGTACATGCGCTACAAATCGAATCGATACCGACAACTATATGGAAGTGACAATTACGTTCGATATCTCACACGTGACAAGCACATGACTTATCGAATTTTCAGTTTAACACATTTCCGTTGATTCCATAAGCGATATCACCAATCGAAAGATGCTTTGAGTAGCCCCCTTGTATGTACATAATGTATTTTAGTAATTTACATAATTTCTATTTACTAAATGTATTAGCACCTTGTATATTATTTGTGATGTGATTATAGCCTTTATAAAATACTATAGTAAACAGGAAAAACACAATTAACAATTATCTACAATACTAAAATTATATTTACAATAAATAAATATTTACTAGAAAATATTATGATGTTAAATATCTACAGTAGATAATAGAAAAAAAACATCCTAAAACCTACATAGCTGCACAATTCTACCTCGGCTTCATTAGACCGAGTTCGCGATTAAAACGGACTTTAAGCCTTGTACTAGGATAGTATTTTAGTCGAGTAGTAAGTAGCAAGTATTCGAACAAAGGACTTACTAAAATCTATTCTACTAAAATGTTGCTGTTCGGAGATGTTTAGTTACTAAATTACTACCCTAGTGCGTAGGTTTAGGCTTAAACGAGTCCGAACTTAAATCCTTTGTTCGGATACTTGCTACTCAACTAAAATACTATCCTGGTGCGAACAAGGCTAAAGCCGAAGCAAAATCTCCCATTTCAATGTGAACTCGGTGTAAAGAAGCCGAGGCATTCGAAATAAATTATCTAAGGAACTTTTCAAAATAAGGCACAGAAATATCGAAACATCTACCAACAAATAATACTGCAAAAAAACGTTTCGAAAAACACATACTGTACGACAGTATCAAACACTTTCAAAACAAAATCAGTCTTCCAACAACCACCCAAATAAATACTATCGATTAATACAGAGAGATTCTACATACTTCGGGTCCATCTCATCGATTTCTCTACCCTTAGTCTCTGGTACGAAAAGAACAACGAAAAGCAAACAGAGAACCGAAATACCAGCGTACAACCAAAACAGACCATACAGACCAATATGATCTTGAATATCCGCTGCAGTTTTCACATTAACAAAACCACATAAATGACTAAAACTCGTCGCTAACGCGCTACCTGTACTCCTATATTCTAAAGGAAATAATTCACCGATCAATAAAGATGATATAGGACTTATACCTAAAGAGAACGCGATAGTAAACGTCAATACACAGATTAATGGTATCCAATCATAAACTCCAGGTTCTGTTTGTGTTAAATCTGTAGAATTCATAAATATAGCCATATAATACGCGTAAGAACCATAACCAGCTAAAGCTATTGACATCATAACACCGCTGATCATGAGTAAAGGTAACCTTCCAACATTGTCTATGAGCATTCCTGATAAACATGAAGCTAGTAATTGCACCGCACTCGTAGCTATCGCTCCACCGTGCGGGTTCATCATTCTGAACGTCTTTTTAAACATAGGCACAGCGTAGAAACTGAACACATGAGCACCAGTGAACCTTTGGAAGAACATCAAACCACAAGTGATCAAGACAGGCCTGGTTAACCTTTTCGATAATAGTACTTTCAGCTTCCCTGCTCTACCATTATGGTACTGCTTGCTCGCTAGTATATTTGTTCTTATCGTTGCTAACTCTTGTCTGATATCGGAGTCAGGTCCTCGTAACCATTGTAGGGAATCTGCCGCTTCTTCCTCTTTCCCTCGCAGGAAAAGAGAAGAAGGAGTCTCGGGGATGAAGAGTAGTGCTAAGAAGAGGAGAATTGGCGCGGTTGCGACTACAAATGCCAGTTGTTGCCAGTTCAAGTATGCTCCGAGGGAATATGAGATGAGAATTCCTATTTGGCTCAGTATTTTTGATACGGAACTAAGGCATCCTCTTATTTCTGGAACGGCTATCTCGGTGATGTATACCTGGGGACAATAGAAAATATTATAAGACACATAAAGCAACACATATAATTATGTATTAGAAACTTAATTAATCTTCAATTAAAATAAATATACATTTCTAATTGAGAATAACGCCATCTAGTATTAAAATAATTAAAGGTAACTACAGCTTAGCGACATCTATTAGTTTTTATGCTAAAATAATAATATTTTATTGTATAATTATTTGAACAATACATTTAATCAACATTCGTGTGCCGTGATAAAGAGGTGCTCTGACGCATTTTATGTTTTTACCAAATTATTTTCGGTAAACGCTTATTATGTCAAATCTGTGTTTAATTGTTTGTCCGTCTGTTTGTCGGATTGAAGAAAAGATGAACGTCTTTTGCTACATTATATTTTAAATTGATTTGTTTCAACTCATATTATGTTAAATATTATTTCTCTTTGTTTTCCTTTAGTTTATAAAAACAAGGGATAAACTCTCAGCTATAATTCTACAAATTAATCTTACTAAATATCATGATCCCTTGGACTACAACTTATCACGGTTTGACTGTTTTTATTTTTGATGGCAAAATTATTTTTTTCTTTTGTGTTATTAACGAGCTACATTGAGTAGTTTTGCTTTCGAGATCTTTCTTCATTATAAAGGAAATTCCTATTATCTTGATAGGTCTCTTATTTTATGTTATTGGACCGAAGACTCTGTGCGGTGGTCTTTGTTCCACATTGCCTCTCTCATTTGCTCATTCGCTTTCTGAATGTTGAATGCGGACATTTTCATTGTACTACAGGCCAAGGGCATGTACATCACATAGATATAATAATCTAATAGATATGACACATCAAAAATATTAATTACAAGCTGTTGCTTGCGAATTCGTCTTTATGGAATTAAATATAGCCTATGATACTCGGGGATAATGTAACTTACTAATGGTAATGGTTATTTCAATACAAATAAAAATACAAAGTTTCGCTCTTTATAATATTAGTATAGACTTTAAAATTCAGCAGTTATAATCAAAGTAAAACATAGACTAATAAATTAATAGACATGACTTGGGTTGCATATTTTAATTAACGTAGTAGAGGCACAGAAAGAGGATATTTTCCCTTCTTTCTTTACTCCCCTGCTCTTCTTTCTTTTTGCATCATTTCCTTATCAAAGAGATGGGAAAGGAAGGAGAATTAGGTGTGACCCAAAGTATCTTTCGATTGGCGATATCGCTGATGGAATCGACAGAAATGTATGACACAATGACATTCGATAAGTCATGTGCTTGTCATGAGTGAGATGTCGAACGTCATGGTCAGTTCCACACATTTTTGTTGTTCGCTATCGAATCGCTTTGTAGCGCGTGCACTTCGGGTGTCACTATACCGCGGCGCCCTACGCTGGGACTGCTAGAAGCTATTGTACTTCTTACGTACTAAGCAACGTTTTAGTTTCCCATAAGCCCGCTATATAGTATCGTGTAAGGAGGTAAACCTCTATGGAGGCTTTCACGTTTTTGTGTCGACGAGAGAATACAATACCTCTTAACATTCAACCGTTACCATAGTTCACTGTTATGATAAATACGGTTGACAAGTTTGTCGAGCAGATGAATGCTTTGGTATCTGTACTAAGACTGGCTGTCGCCCGCGACTTTTTATGTTGTAAAGTGGCAAACGAGCAAGCTAGATTCGCTGATATAGCGAAGCGACCGCAGCCCATAGACAATTGCAGATGCGTTGCTTACCCTTAATCTACGGTGGAGGTAACGCACAGAAAGGGGATGATACCTCTTCCTATGCGTCCCCCGCCAAATCCACTTCCCCTTCCCATCATTTCCTTATAAGAAAATGATAGGAAGAGAAAGTGGATTATAATTAGGTCACCGGCACCACAATCATCGGAATTATAATAGTCAGAAAATTGTTTTTTGGTCCTATTTAATGCTACTTATACAAGCCAATGAGTTTACTTGCTTTCATTTTGACGTACGACGTCCTTGCGTTCGACATACGTATTTTGACGTACCAGTTTAATGCCAAAGCTAAAAGCATTAAAAAAACAGCTTATTGCCTGCTCATAGATCAGCAATTCTAAACGACTGTATGTCGATTAGCACGCATGAAAACAATATGCAATCGCTCCAGTTTACTGAAACAAGTGAGTGAGAAATTCCACACAGATTGTAACTTGTGTGATTGATTAAAATGAGTATACTATACGGCTTTTTATTATCTATACTAATATTATAAAGAGAGAAACTTTGTATTTTTGTATGTATTGAAATAACTCAAAAACTACTGGGCCGATTTCAAAAAGTCTTTCACCATTAGAAAGCTATATTATCCCCGTGTAACATAGGCTATATTATTTAATTCCACGCGGACGAAGTCGCGCACAATAGCTAGTGATAACTACAATGAATGCTGCTCATTCAAGAATGTAGTAGTCAGCTATGATATTATGGTATTTATAGCAAGAAATCACATATTTACTAATACTAGCTGTGAACCGGGACTGCTTTATCACGGAACTAAAGACCAATATTGTAAATAGCATATGTTTCTAGACTAGCATTTCGACCCACGATGGGCTCCATTTTTCCGGGACTCCGCGACTAGTGCATATTTTGCGTGAATACACATATCTTTGAATTTCCTCGCCGATATGTGCAGACAAACTTCCATCCAACAATCCAAACTTAAACATTCATAATATTAATAAGAATTTAGTTTATTGTTAATGGATGATAAATAAATCCCTCACACTTTTGGTTTACTAAGTTATTTTTCATGACTTAAAATTAGAGCACAAAATTGTCCTATCTATAGATTATTAACTCTATGGAATATCTGAAGCATTCATGCAAATACTGAACGCACGGCCGCTCGAGCCGCACAATTAATTACATTGTTATATAATATTAAATAAGGCAAATATTTTAGATATTTCTAGTTCGATACACGAACTTTTACGGTGAAGGAAAACATCGTGATCTGCACATATCGGGGAAGAAATTCAAAGATATGTGTGAAGTCGATCCGCACTGGGCCAGCGTGGTTGACTACGACCTAGTCCCTTGGGTAGGCTCCGAGCCCCTCGGTGGGGACATATAGCTGGTAATGATGAAGTACGATACATGAGTTATACTAGACGAACTGACAGAAAGAAAATATTTATTAGACTGTAATCTATACTAATATTATAAAGAGAGAAACTTTGTATTTTTCTATGTAATGAAATAACTCAAGAACTACTTGAGGGATTTCAAAAATTCTTTCACCATCAGAAAGCTACATTATCCCCGAGTACCATAGGCTACAAATTCCACACAGAATATGGAGATTTGGCAGTGGAGAGAATAAATAGGAACGAGGAAATATCTTTCTGTGCGTCCTTCCGTAATTGTCGATGTCGGGCAGCGGTCGCTTTTCCATTCCGTCAAATTAGTTGCTACAATAGTTTCCCTATTATAAAAGTATACCAACCTGAGTAATCATGGTTATACAGCAGACGAGCATGCCGCCGCAGAAGGAAGTAGCGGAGATCATATCAACGCTGGTAGAAAAAGCGGTAGCGACCCAAGCGAGGGTGTACGGCAGAGCTGCTGCCAGCAGTATACTGCGCCGACCGTACCGCATCACAACACCGCCCAGGATACCTCCTATTAAAGCACCTGGAGACAAACAATAGAAAATAAGTAAACTATAAGCATTAAAGCCTTGTTCGCACCAGGATAGTATTTTAGTCGAATAGCAAGTAGCATTTATCCGATCAAAGGATTTACTACTGTTCGGACTCGTTTAAGCCTAAACCTACGCTTTAGGGTAGTAATTTAGTAACTAAACGTGTCCGAACAGTAACATTTTAGTAGAATAGATTAGTAAATCCTTTGTTCGGATACTTGCTACTTGCTACTCGACTAAAATACTATCCTAGTGCGTACAAGGCTTAAGCGAGAGTCAGGAATATGGTTGTCCTTCGGTTTGTTCGCTTAGCCATGTTTTACTCTATTTACATATTTAACAGAGAGCACTATATACTATTTCTGGATGTATAAAGTTTTGTTTTTATTTATACAAATGAATTATTTTAACTTTATCCGACCGAGAACATCGAGAACGCACAGACACAAAAATAAACACACAGACGGATATTTATAGCAGGTACGAATAGCTCCTACAGAATATGTTATTTGTTTTTAATTAAAATATACTGTTGCTGGCGACTTCATCGGCGTGGAATTAAAAAATATAGCCTATGTTACTCGGGGATAATGTAGCTTTCTAATGGTGAAAGAATTTTTGAAATCAGTCCAGTAGTTTTTGAGTTATTTCAATACAATCGATCTTGGACAAGCAAAAGTCTAAGCGACCGCAATATTTGCCTCGCATATAGAGGTTTCTCTCTAATCCGAATTTCTGGCGTAAGAAAATAGTTGGGACCATACTCTTGCTCTGACTTGTAGAGGATTCTTACTTAACCAGTTCTCGTTTATCCATTCAATAGTACATACAAAAATACAAATCTACCCTCTTTATTATATTAGTATAGATATCAACAAATATAGATACTTGATAAGTTCAATGAACTGTAAAATTACGATCAAATTCTCAGATCTTATGCCAAGTGGCCCGAAAGAGAGCACCATATATATTTTTAATTTCCGCACGAACGAAGTCGTGAGGTACAGCTAGTATCTTTTAAACATAGATTATAATCTGTGAACAGTCTTTATGTCTGTTTAAAACATAGATTGTAGAATTAGTTAAAAATAAACTATACTTTTGTAATGATATCCTATCAATTTATTAGTCTTATTCTGAAAGGAACCGCGATTGTATCGTTTATTGATCTTTCTCTCTAATCAGATTAGCTTAGGAAGCTCGTTTCGTAGATCCTAGTCACTAAAGGCACTAAAGCCTTGTTCGCACCAGGATAGTATTTTAGTCGAGTAGCAAGTAGTATTTATCCGAACAAAGGATTTACGATTGTTCGGACTCGTTTAAGCCTAAACTTACGCACTATGATAGTAATTTAGTAACTAAACGTGTTTCGGGCAACGTTTTAGTAGAGTAGATTAGTAAATCCTTTCTTTGGATACTTGTTACTTGCTACTCGACTAAAATACTATCCTAGTGCGTACAAGGCTTATGAAATTGACGGGCACTGAAAGGACCAAAATCCCTACAACAATAATACAAGAAGATCCGCCGGGACCAGAGAATAATTCTCACTTATCAAGGTTTGACTGTACATAATTTTTCACCGCTGAGACACTTTTAATGTTTTTGAAACATCCTGTATAAACAGTAAACTATTCATACAACCGTGAAATCGTAACTGACACCGTACAGTTACAAAACATAACATTTTATGATAAATTGCTCGTAATTCGCTTGTAAATTGTACCTGAATAAATTAACCATTTATTATTCTAAAGGCTTGTTCGCCTGGATAGTATTTTAGTCGAGTAGCAAGTAGCATTTATCCGAACATAGGATTTACTCGTACTGTTTGGACTCGTTTAAGCCTAAATCTACGCACTAGGGTAGTAATTTAGTAACTAAACGTGTCCGAACAGCAACATTTTAGTAAAGTAGATCAGTAAATCCTTTGTTCAGATACTTGCTACTTGACTAAAATACTATCCTAGTGCGTACAAGGCTTACGGTAGAGTAAAACAACGTGTAAGTACTAATTATTATAACTCTAGTAAAATGTCTCGCAATCTCTATTAAATTCGAATATAATAAACTGGTAGCTATTAAAGTATATATAGCCTATGTTACTCGGGAATAATGTAGCTTTCTATGAGTGAAAGATTTTTTGAAATCGGCCCAGTTATTGAGTTATTTCAATACATACAAAATATCAATGTTTTCATCTTTATAATACAGGATAATAACAATGGTGCGTCATGTTTAGTAATATTTTCGACTAAACTATAGGACCTACATAAAAATGATTTATTAACGAATTGTAGCTCTATAAATTTGCTACAAAAAAGTCCGCGATGGCATATATCTACCTTTTATAGTTATCACATTAACCGTTTTTATTTCAACATTTATTTTATGCTAGTAATATAAGGTCCCTGAACTACTCTATTTAACAAATAACCTACAATTAAATCCTAGTAAATTCTTGAACCAGCACAATATCCATTATAATTAAAATTTTATTCACCATTTACTGTAGTACAATACATCATAAACATTGTTTGGATGATAGTTGACTTTGCATACAAAGGATTCTTAGACTGCATTTATACGAGCAAAATTAAACCTTAATCCAAAGCAGGTAAGCTTCAAAATAGAGTTTAAAGTATAAAATATAAATTAAATATGTTGAATTTTGAAAAAGAAAGTAAATAGGTGTTTAACTTTGAAAGGCAAATTATATACTATGTTACAAAGGGTAATAGCTAAAATGTTTCCAGCGCCCCTACCGGGAGTAAAATGCACTAATTTTCAAATGAATATGAATGCTCATGCTACTGCTATCCATAGGTTCTCCAAAATTATTTAAAAAATACCAATTTATTCTCTCTAAGTTTTTAGAAAATAACTATGTGTGTGTATCTAAACTAATATTTGTATGTATTGAAATAACTCAAAAACTACTGGGCCGATTTCAAAAAATCTTTCACCGTTGGAAAGCTACGTTAATTCCGAATAATGTAGGCTATGTATTTTAATTCTACGTGGACGAAGTCGCGTCTAACAGCTAGTCTATACTGATATTATAAAAAGGAAAATTTTGTATTTTTATATTTTTGTATGTATTGAAATAACTCAAAAACTACTGGATAGATTTCAAAAAATCTTTCACCGTTGGAATGCTACATTATCACCGAGTAATATAGGTTACATTTTATTTCCTCGCGGACGAAGTCGCGAGTAACAGCTAGTAATTAATAAAACCAGATGCAGTCTGATATGGATTCTAAGAATATCTGAAGTGTAACCTCGGTTTCAGTACAATTTACGATGCAATTCTGATACTTGATTATGTTTTCAAATGACGTCAGCAATCCCACGTAAAGCCTTGTACACACCAGGATAGTATTTTAGTCGAGTAGCAAGTAATTTTGAAACTGAACTGAAACTGAACATTTATTAGAGTACATTAGTAAATCATTTATTCGGATACTTGCTACTCGAATAAAATACTATCCTGGTGCGAACAAGGCTTTAAGGAGAGTACACACTGAAATAAGTTTTTGAGTTAAGTTTTTTGTTGTTCTGCTTTTTGTATTTTAAATATACCTTGATAGGGTCAGTGATTTGTAAAATCTGATCATTTAGAAATAAATTGTTTATTAGTAACTGAGTTGTTTGATTTATGAATCGATAGATGGCGTTGTTTTAAATTGGACGTAAAATTTCAACATTGAATTCCTGAACATTTCTAGCAAATTAATATTTTTTGTACACAAAGGACAATAGAAAATATAACTTCCTTCTGTTAGAAGTCGGTTTAAAAACAGAATTATCTACGATTAAATTGTGATATTTTGCATTATTTTACAATCAAAACTAAGCAAGAATCCAATGGACCGCGATATTTGTCTCGCTTATACAAGACTCTCGCTTACAGAGTTTTCCCACTTATCCAGGTCGCGCTTATCCTGAATAACTCAGAAATATTGTGATACAAAACCCAAGCTAACAAGTACTTAACATAAACAAAGCACCCACATCAAAGTAATGTGCGACCACAAAACATTGTGAATACCTCGTAAAATTCATTACATTACCTTCCAATTTTAGTCCAACACAAACTGCTTTATTCCGAAACGAGAATCAACTATTACTGTTGTAATTTCTACGTTTGGTACTGCTACATTCATAAAATTTATTCCAAAAAAACACCCTTGTTCCTGGTATTTCTTATGATACATAATTTGGTCCAATGAGACTCCTGCTCTATCTTATTTAGTTCCGAGTGTCCACCAGTACCGTATAATCGACGACTTATTGGTCCTCGTTTATCGCAGTACTTTATACATTTTTTCGGAATAATCGTAATAAGGATTAAAATCCTTTGAACCTTTGACATCTTTAGATCAGTTCCTGAACGTTTTCAGGTTAATAGTTCATTGGTATGATTTAGCAAGGAAGCGATTTTGACCCTTATGAATATGATTTTTTAATGTGACATCAATCAAATTTGATTGATACGATCCATTGTTTTTAGGGTTGCCTGTTAAATTGAGTACGATTTTATTACATAATTTGTATTGTATCTTTTTTTATAAATCCTGACAAAGCCCTAATAGCCTAGTGGTTTAGGGTACGGACTGCTATCTTAGCGGATGTGAGTTCGAATCCCGACAATTGTAAATTAACAAAAATCAACTAGTATTAAAAAAAATGTGAGTTAATCGAAACTGGGCTTAAAGCCTTATACGCACCTGGAATAAGTATGTTAGTCGAGTAGCAAGTAGCACGTATTCAAACAAAGGAAGTAAAGTAAAAGCAAAGGAAGTAAAGTAAAGTAAACTAATCTATTCTACTAAAATGTTGCTGTTCGGAAACGTTTAGTTACTAAATTACTACACTAGTGCGTAGATTTAGGCTTAAACGAGTCCGAACAGTAATAAATCCTTTGTTCGGATAAATGCTTACTCGACTAAAATACTATCCTGGTGCGAACAAGGCTTTAAGAGAGAAGCTAGTCGGTAGACAATGGTATTCAACCTTTATAGCTGCTAGCAAATTCGTTAGAAACTAAACAGAAGACCAATTAAGGTATCAGGGAATGTAAAAGGAAGGCACTTTAGACCACCTACGAAGGCAAGAGTTCCCAGCTCAAGCTTCCGTAACTTTTGAACCATAGATTAAAAAGCAGATGAGACATGACATATGTCATACTGACAGCGTCTGAGACACATTTATACGAAATATACGTAACGTGACAAAGACAACAATATAAGACATAGATCTTTGATCCCTTTCTCCGTATACAATTTTGATTGTATGGGTCCAGGAATAAGACCCAAATAAATGTGACGTATCTGGTATTGTGGCGCTCCAAGCGTATTTTCGGTGAACTAATTTTTCTTACGTCCCAGGCAAAGGCTTAAGACTTGATATTATTGGTTTAAACCGTAAAGTGATGCACACACAACATACGTATGACGTAGTATAAGGCATTTTTTGTCCCTCAACCGTATACGCTATAGCCATTTCTATATCTTTCTCTTTCTACGTTTTGGACATAGCCCCCTTTCATACCTATGATCAGTCAGGCTAATAGGTTATTTCCTTCTTTTCTAAAGTAAACTTACTTTAAAATATTTACTAGGCTTCTAATCTTTTTGTAACTAATTATAAATGCTAATTTATTCTTGTCAATTAAGACACGTCGCAGGATGCTAAGTTGCGAGCAGGAATGCGCAAACAAACCGACAATGTTGATGATTGTTGTGCAATACAGGTAGGGTCAGCAAAAACATATTTCATACTATTCTTACTAATGTTATAAATGCGAGTTACTATAGATAGATGGTAGCTCGTTTGAAGTTATGTGCGTCGATGGGTCAGGGGTTTAGCTCTTGACTTGTAAACTGCAGGTCCCGAGTTCTAATCCCGCTATCTACCAATGTGTTTTTCGCTTTTCTTGTGTACACATTTACCCGACGCTCTTAGGTGAAGGAAATCATCGTGATGCCTGCACATATCGGCGAAGAAATTCAAAGATATGTGTATTTAGATGAGTGAAGTTTAGGGTCTCCCATTTATCTAAAAACCTCAGTCGAAAACTACAGCTAAAATATTCTTTTTGTTGTGTGTTTTTGCTAACCGTACCTGAGTATGAATATCAAACAAAGCGTCGGGAAATGCGGTGTTTGTTTGTCTGTCTGACAGCGAAGTCGGGTGGCGAAACTATGTTTGTGTTACCGAATACTTTCTTTGTTTATAATGACGGATTTATGACGTCAAGTAATATCATTTAAAACGTACAGACGAATTGAGAACCTCCTTTTTTGAAGTCGGTCAAAAAGGAGTAAAGCTTTTGTCGCATTAAGATTTTAGTCGAGTATCGAGTAATGAGTATCCGAATAAAAATGTTACTAATCTACTCTACTAAAATATTGCTGTTCGGACACGTTTAGTTACTAAATTACTTGCTAAAGTACTATCGTGGTGCGAACATGGTTTTTGAAGTTTTATTTAAAAAAGTTCAAATTAGATTTTTGAAAATAAATCCGTGTTGATATATATATAGAAAAGCGCTCGTGTGAACACACAAGCGAACAATCCTACAAGTTAGATCAAAATAATGTACTACATTATTGTACAACTTAAAAAGATCTACAAAAAAGTCCGCGATGATATATGTCAATCAGTTAAGGATAACCCACAATAACCCTTTTTTATTATTCATAATTCATAATTCATAATTCATTTATTCAATAAGCACACACATATTTACAAAAAAAATGATTTTTTACA
>QDHC01001039.1:411516-470631 GCA_013186455.1 Papilio dardanus tibullus
AAAATTAAAAAAGTAAAGAGTTATAGCTACTGCAGGCTAAAAACCAACACAGGATGTACTTTTTTTCGAAAATGTAGAACATGCTATAGTTCATAAACTATTAGACATAGATTTTTTTTTATATTTTTCTGGTGTCTCTTAGGACTTCCTCTATCACCTGTTTCAGTTTTGGCGTCGACTTACGGGACACCCTGTATATGCTTGAATCTTTAAAACTACGCAACGGATTTTGATACGGTTTTTAGATACAGTGATTCATAAGGAAGGTTTTCATGTATAATACATTTACAATATAATAGAGTAACTGATAAATTAGGGGTTTTTAATATGATGTCGTAAATTAACACATTTTAGCGCTTACATTGCAAACGCTGCAGTATTTAGTATCAGCATTATACTTATTTGCACCCTTGCGAAGCCGGGGCGGGTCGCTATTACTTTATAAAATATACCATACACTCGATCGATTGACGAATGGTTTCAACATAGATGGTTTCATCACCACATTGATAGTTACCATTCGTAGGAGTATGCGTTCTACTTTACCAATGTATCGATCTACCGAAACGTTATATTTATTTATAGCCAAGATCAATATTTAGTCTTGAAACAGTCTTTACCTTTGGATCTTTTTAACATCAATTTTGATCCATTTAATCAATCTAAAGATCACAAAAGTAATAAAAAATATTATCTACGGCATTTATTAACAGATGTCAGTGAAGACCCACGCTTACGAGCTGTTCGGACTTGCTTTCATGATACAAATCTACTCTACTAAAATGTTCCTGTTCGGATTAATAAAATACTTGCTAATTCACTAAAATACTGTCCTAGTCCGAACAAAGCTTTAGTTACATGACGAGCAACAAACGGAAACGTTACAATACATTTGGAATAATAATATCTTCCGGGGTTTGCGGCTTAGGGAAATTATTACACGAAAGTCGCTTGTAACATTCGAGTTCAAACAAGCCATGTTTTATTAAAACTCGGTTGTGCGGTATGCGTGCAGCATTAAATACTAAGAACAATAGCCAGCATAGAGTACCTTAACTATAGAGATATCTATTTTTTTTAAACTTACTTAAAGTTGATAATATTTCAAATACCATAAGTAAACCGAAAGAATGCATGTTTTATTAACTATTTGAACCTGTGGTTTTACCCAACATGCTTTTCGATCGATTTCTCTTCGAATCGACAAATTTGTATGAAATTGACATTGACGTTCAATATCTCACACATAACAATCACGTGATTTTATTGAATGTCAATTCCATCAGCGATCGATAGCTATCGAAGTTAACAATGTAAGCTAACTCAAACGCGTAATTTTTTTTATATTATTTTTACTTTCTCCTTTAATTTAAGGTTCTTGGACCTTATTCATAGATACCTTTCCAACCCTCTGTTCTGTGCCAATATCTTGACCTCCTGATGTGACATGACGTTTACTTTTTACTTCAGGGGAAAAAATATCAAATACTTTTCAAATATAAAGAACCAATACATAACCTAAACCGATTTTAACAAGTGAGATGTTATTAATAGTCAGTCGGTTTAATAATTTGATTACATAGACGGTCTACAGTTTTGTAATCTATGTACAGGTATGCACCTGGTATTGGTGCGCGCGCATTGAATCTGTAATCAGTTCATTGATTACACGTAAGCGATGCTAAATGATGTACTAAATGCTATAAATCAAGTGATTTCTGTTTGATCATTGATTAGTATCATAGTGAGTAGATTTGTGTTTCTATTTAGTTGTAGTTTGATAGGTTTCTATTACGATTATGTTAAATTTATTACTTTAAAAATTGTTAAATAAAAAACTACATTATTAGTAATTTTATAATGTTTTTTTTATTTTATTCAGCGTCCAGCAAATGTGAATAACTAATTTGTCGATATATCTTAACAAACACGGCAGAATATTTAAATTAATTTTGAAACTACCAATCGTATGGACATATTATTATATTAAATTCGAAGTCTCTGTAAGTAGTTACTCTGTAAACTTGCAATTACTTGATATATTTACAAAGGAAGTAGCCGACACTGGATACGAAGGAGGCTTTATTGCTAAGATTACGCCCGCATACAGCCTGCGAAGTTAATCAGCGTTACTGTAGCATGGAGCGATACAATGGCAAGTAAAGCCCTTTATTACAAGCCTCGTTTGCTTAAAGTTATAACTTGCAGCTCACAGGAGCAAGATTGTAAGGAAAGTAGGAATAAATAAGTTCGTACTAAGAACTCTTTTTTTTAATCAGTTAAACTAAATATTTGTAAAATAAAAATTTAATTATTTAATAACGTCATTTAGAAACGAATGTAAGTCTAATTTAGTATTTTTTTAATTAAATTGAGTGTCATTAAAAATTGTATTATCGGAGTTACAACTGTATACGTAAGATCAATCTATGGATCAGAACACTACGAATACATCTCTGTTTTGTCTAACAGATAATAAAATGGACATCAAGATATCTTGGCCAAAAACAAAAACAAAATATCATAGTTACTATACTTCATATTACAGGGTTTGTATTTTTGAATTGAACTAACTCAAAAACTACTAGGTCTATTTAAAAAATTCTTTCACCGTTAGAAAGCTACATTATCCCCGAGTAACATAATATATATTTTTATTTCGAACGAAGTCGCGAACCACAGCTGGAAGATAGAACTTACCTAACAAACTAAGACTGGCTATCCAACTGGCTTGTTGGTCACTGACAGTGAATGAAGCGTTCTTATGATGAGGGTCCTGCATTGACGCGATTGCAGGCGACATGTAGCCCTTGCTTAAGCCTGCAGCAAACGGGCCCAGAGACACCGCCAGTGCTGCCAGGATCTGTGGAATAGAGAGGGAGATATATTAGTTATGTAAGATAGAATGAGCAACTACTACTACTCGTACGTCTAATTACTAAAAGATCTGATTTTTCAATGTATTGAAATAAATCAAAAACTACAAGGTCTAGCAAAAAATCTTCCACTTCTAGGGTTTCATTAGACCGAGTTCGCGATATGAAAAGAGATTTTAAGAGCGTAAGGCTGTTTTTACGTGAATTTCGTCTAATAAAGCCGTACGGTTAAAAAGCTACAATATCATTGAGTAACATAGGCTATATTTTTTAATTACACGGGGACGAAGTCGAGAGTAAATACTAGTATTTCAATTCTTTGTTACATTTATTTAGTTGGTAAAAATTAGTAGTAAATGGTAGTAAAGGTCATAGCCCCCGACCGCGTGCGTACCAGGCGGACATAAATTTAAAGGAGACGTTCGGAATCCGGAAACTCGACTAAAAATATCAATAGCTATAAAAAAAGTCCGAAAACATCTCAACCATTTATTTGTATGGACTTGCTATAAACTAGTAAACTGTATGAAAACGATCAATGTTTCAAGAGCTAGATGATAGGTTTGTGAACAATATGTTTTATCGATATCGATACAGTAAATGAATAATAAAAATCTAAAGAAAATTAACCATATAAAAATCTATTGAACAAAAACTTAATTTTATTCTTCTTACTATCACGCAAACAGTCTTAATTAATCATTTTTTTTTTATTTTTAAATAATACGGTATATTCAAATTAATAATTGTTACGAGTATATGTACAGTCAAATAAGCGAGCGTCCAAAGATCCGCAATATTTATCTTGCTTACAGAAGTTTCTTTCTAATCAGAGTTTCTCACTTATGGAAATCGTCCATCGTGACCGTAGTGACTATCGCTTATAGAGTTTTCACGCTAATCAAGTTCTTGCTTATCTAAGATCGAAAATATTTGAACTTGACTTAAACCTATTAATGTTTAATAGGTGATTTTTAGGTTAGTATTATTTATAGCGGAAAACGCTATATAAAAATAAAAAACGACTTTCCGTAAACTTAACCTAATATAGATGTTATTTAAAACGCTATAAAACTAATTTTATTATCAATTAATGTCCAAATAGATTGCCGATCTCATTAATATTAATAAAAATCGATAAAAAAAACGTTAAATCGATGAATAAATTATCGATAAATATATTTATCTGAATGAGACATCACTAATCACTTTATTCTAACGTCAGAACATTTGGCAGGTCAACGACCGGCACACTGCCACACATTTTATCCCCCTATACAAATTTATTTGTGCACTTAAATTAAACTATTTTCAACTCTAAAACCTAGAGTTTAAAGGTCAAATAAACTGTAACAGTATGGCATTACAACGACAGTTAAAATTATCGAGTCATTTGTTACGCTGAAATGACGGAAGACATTGTAATATTGCATAATAGACTTAATGAATAAGTTACAATAGATTTTAAATAGCTTGTAGTCGTTTGTTATAATTGACAATTACGTTAAAGAAGTTCTCTGTTTGAAATTAGTGAAGAGACGTGATAATTAACGTAGAATTTATCTATTTTTCTCTCATTTTAATAAACTTTTAAAGTCTTTAAATATGAAGAGAATTATTTTCTGATCGTAGTAATTTATTTGCCAGTTGTTAAAATTCATCAATAGATGGCGTGCTACAATTAGAAATAAGAAGACGAACTAAATAAATTGTCTTGTAAGAAATCCTACAAGATCACAATAGAATTAATCAAAATGAAATACTCTTAATTTATTTACGTCACATACAATAATAATACGGTTGTTATTTTGACTAACATAACCTATAAATTAATTTTAATTGATTGCACGTCTCGGAGTTACCACAGATTATTAATAACGACGCAGATTTGCCAAACATAAATTAAAACAATCTTACAGTTTAGTAGTCTATAAACATTATGAAATATGTCGCTCAAAACCGTAAAAACATAAAGATGTTGCATGTTATTAAAAAAAAGAACTCGCAAACAACTTTTTTAGTTTCTTATTAGAAATGGAAAACGAAATGTTTAGAACTACAACTGCTTACCAAGAATGGATTTAAAGGCAGTAAAGCCTTGGTCGCACCAGGATAGTATTTTAATCGAGTAACAAGTAGCATTTATCCTATCAAAGGATTTACTACTGTTCGGACTCGGTTAAACCTAAACCTAGGCACTGAGGTAGTAATTTAGTAACTAAACGTGTTCAAATAGCAACATTTTAGTAGAATACATTAGTAAATCCTTTATTCGGATACTAGCTACTTGCTACTCGACTGAAATACTATCCTAGTGCGTACAAGGCTTTAGTAGCAGTATTGCTTCTTTTTTAAGCAAGAAATTAAGCCATAAGTAAAGATTTCTAGAAATACTTTTATGAAGGGAATAAGTAACCAATTCAAAGAATTTTAATGCAACGATTTAGATGTTAAATGCATGCAAAAGGGATGGGCACAAATGATAATAATTTTACTTCATCCAAAGACTTTAACCGCGAATGTTTGGATGCATGTTTGTGACCACAGAACTCCAAAACCGCTGAATATATATTTTTAAAATTTGGTAGAGATATACCTTTAATAAAATATAGACTATATTCCACCACTGAAAATTATACCTATAGCCTTGTACGCACCAGGATAGTATTTTATTTCGAATAGTAATTTAGTAACTAAACGTGTTCGAACAGCGATATTTTATCAGTATAGATTAGTAAATCTTTTGTTCAGATACTTAATACTCGACTAAACACTATTCTAGTGCGAACAAGGCTTTAGCGATAGAATGGTACTAAATAACCGGAGCAAGATATACTCAGATTTTTGCCTATGCCAGTAATAGAGGTAGCAAGACTAACCTGTCTCCGATACCCATGTCTACCGTCAGTAGACCTCATCATCATGATCCTGGTCTCCGGAGTGATGTTCGTCATCTTCCCACCGAGTACAGCCTTCTCACACATATACACTGATTTGCAAAATTATTGTCACAATTACACTTGGCTTCACTATCGCAGTTCGTATATTTCGATGTCACTTCGCATTATACTTCACTTCGATAATCTGTAACAAAATAAAATAATAAATTATTATTTTTATTGAATCTATACTAATATTATAAAGAGAGAAACTTTGTATTTTTGTTTGTATTGAAATAACTCAAGAACTACTGGACCGATTTCAAAAATTCTTTCACCATTATAAAGCTACATTATCCCGGAGTAACATAGTCTATATTAATTAATTCCACGCGGTCGAAGTCGCGCACAACAGCTAGTTTTTTTAATAAAAATGTATTAAAATAACTCAAAAACTACTGGACCGATTTCAAAAATTCTTTCACAGCTAGAAAGCTACATTATCCCCGAGTACAAAGTTAACTTGACTTTTAAAGTTACAATACAACAATACAAGTATATTTACCGAAAGGAACAACGTAATAAATATTTAAAACACGTTACATATATTCCTCTTAAAACACTAACTCGAACACCGTACTATATGAAGACTGGCGCAATACTGAGATGTTACCACAATTGATTGAACATCAAAACAATCAATTGTGATAGACAATTGCATAACGAACAAAAGACATATATGTAAAAAAGTGTATACCACAGAGCAGTGAAATACAGTAGTCTCACTACAAAAAAAATTGAAATGATTTTTTGCCTATGCATAAAACTCTTTAAAGAGTAACTTTTTTAGTAACTATTTATAATCATAAGCCAGAATGCCCAAATATATCAAGGTAGTTTTTGAGTTTTTGCGACGAACTCAAAAACTACAAATCGGATTTTCATGTGATTAATTACATTAAATAAGTTTCGAAACTACTGAACTGATTTGAAAAAAAAAACACTATTTCTGGCTTACATAGGTTATTTTTTTCTATACTATGTGTACAAAGTCGAGGACAACAGCTAGTCAAAGGTTTTAATTCTTACTAATTTTATTAATATTAATGGGAAAGTTTCGATGGATGTTTGTTTCTTTTACGTCATTTCAAAGGAAATTACTGTAAGAAAATATCAAACATTTGTATTTGTAATAACTAGCTATTGTACGCGAGTTCGTCTGCGTGGAATTAAAAAATATAACCTATGTTAATCGGGGATAATGTAGCTTTGTAATGGTGAAAGAATTATTGAAATCGGCCTTGTAGTTCTTGAGTTATTTCAATTCATACAAAAATTCAAATCTTTCTTAATATTAGTATAGATTATGAACTCCAAAACTATTTTAGTTCAATGTTTGACGCACAACATAAGGTATGTAGTACACTGTGGAGCGATGCTATGTTTAACGCGACACATTCTTTATTGTTTAGAATTCAATGCTGTAAACAATTACATGTTTTTTATTTACCTGTTTGAATGAAAACAAACCATTTTGTTTATAAAGATAAGTATGAGATTAGTATCCGACATTATTTGTAAACTATGATTAATTTAATTATTAGCTTTTGCCCGTGGCTTCGTCTGAATTAAAACATTTTATTTGTAGCCTTTGTGCCAGATATTCGGCCTCATCGAAATCCTATGTTTAGTAAATAATATAAAAATCTTATTTACTTTTTTTTACCACTAGCTGTTGTCCGCGCCTTCGTCCGTATAAAAAAATACGTGTCATCCGGGGATAGTGTAGCTTACCCACAGTGGAAGAATTTTTCAAATAGGTTCAATAATTTCGAAGCAAAACAAATATATCTTTTCTCTTTATATTAGTATTGTTAATAACCCAATAAGCCTTCATTCAAACTGACGCATTTTTAACGCGCGTTGAAAAAGCTCCCGTTTGAAAGCGGTTAATATCAGTATTTCTCCATAATGTTCTTTACTAAACAACTTTCTATGACCTAATCGACCTAGCATCAACATACAAAGTTAAACGACATTAAAATCATAATATATGTATTCTCGGATGTAATCTAGACTAGATTTAAGATATCCCTAAGACAGCTTTTACTATTTTAATCATAAATATATCCTTTAATATAACCTTATCGATTTCGTTACATGACTTTCGACCCAGTTGCACACGGTTTATTGTCTACTAGATTCCGTCCCGTATTCTGTGCCTTTCATAGATTTCTGTTGGAAGTCACCCATTGATTATGTGATGTTTAAAAAGGGAGCCCTGAGAAAAATAAAGAAACATTATCATGCGGGGACTAAAGTTTTCTGCCTCACGATCTACAATAAATTTAATGAATACAATATATCTTCTATAGCAATATTTCCACCGAAAAAAACGCGATTTAGCTAGGAGAGGGCTTGGTCTAAAACTTCAACGCACATCACAGAGTTGGTGGGGGTCAAAAGTTGTTAAAAAAGTTAGACAAAAATAACTTACTTACTTTTATCATTGTTAATAACATTTTCGATTCTATTTACCCATTTATAAAGTTAGGTTATGTTACATTAATTTGTTATTAGAACACAAACGGCTGTTTATAACCGCAAGCACGTAGGACGTAACGTAAATCTGAACAGTATAAACTAAAATCATAATAAATTAAGAACTTTATAACAAGTGAACTGCGCCTTATTTATAAGAATATACGAACTTTAGGCATTCACACGGACGCTTTACTAACGCCTTCGTTCATACGATCGCTGTAAAATGACACTTATTTCTTGCACCCAGCTTTCAAAACGCTGCTTGATAAAAATTTAAGAGCGTCGCTATCTCAGCGCGTTAAAAAAGCGCTCATATGAATGTAAGGTAAGATACGAATAAGCCAGCAAAATTTGGGTAATTTGTTATACCAAAAAAATATCGCTCACAGTGGAACACATTCCTTACGTACAAAGACCTTATATTAAACAGGTCAATGGTGCGTCCAGGATTATTTTTAAACATACAGAAGCGCACATTTAATACATACAAATGAAATTTTAATGTAGATATAATACGTATGAAAATATATTAATCTACTAGAAAATTTTACTATACTAATAAAGAGAAAAGATTTATATTTTTGTATATATTAAAATAACTCACAAACTACTCGTCCGATTTAAAAAATTCTTTCACCGTTTGAAGGCTACATGATCCCCGAGTAATATAGGGTATCATTTTTAAATCCACGAGGACGAAGTCACGAGCCACAGTTAGTATAATATATTTGACAAGAGCAGTATGTGCTCTACCATGCATCTCTATCAGTCATTTCCTCTTCCATACGAGCCACAAATACTTTCTTTTTGAAGTAACAATATATTGCAAAATGCTCGTATATGTCTAAAATAAATTACTTCTTGTTTCATCTCGTAAATGTCTGGAAAGTGACGTGACGTTTTAACAAGATCGCGATATTTCCGTAAACTGATACTTTGTTGTTCAAAGTCATTGATACCTTTGGTGATATTTTAGTAAGAAAAGTTTTTAGGTTATCTTCCAATCGTGTTTTTAAAATTCTTACTGTTTAAATGAAACTAAAGCCTTGTTCGCAGTATTTTAATCGAGTAGCAAATAGCATTTATCCTAACAAAGGATTTACTACTGTTCGGACTCGTTTAAGCCTAAGCCCACTAGGATAGTAATTTAGTAACTAAACGTGTCCGAACAGTAACATTTTAGTAGAGTAGATTAGTAAATCCTTTGTTCGGATACTTGCTACTTGCTACTCGACTAAAATACTATCCTGGTGCGTACAAGGCTTAAATTATAATACAAATCCTTACTCTTCATAGCATACCTATAGATAAATAGATATATAGGTCTACAAGGATATTATGGCACTCGGAAAATATGTGAACTAACAATGTCATCTTGACAGCGTCACATTTTAACCAATCAGGGAAAGGCAACTGAGGGATTTTAAAAGAAGTTAGGAAATTTTTACCTATTGTTATCGCAAAAAATTTGTAGGCGCCTCCCTGTCAATGTCAAAAAAGTGCCATAATATCCTTGTAGGACTATAATTATATTTTAAACGTCCAGAAAAACATCGAAATGGATTGGAAAACTTTCCCGACAGTAAAACACATCCTCATAGGTCATCCAGTTAAACAGTCGTCCCGTATTAGACGATAATTTTAAGCATCAAAGTAATTCGAGAGCCGTCCGCTAGGTGGCGACTGACAGCTAGAATCAGAAACATCCGCGTTCCATACAATACAAAGACCAATAAGTTTAAAATACTATACATATCCTGTATTATTTCTCCATACAAACTTTTACTAGTCATTTTACTTTATATTTACCACTAACAAAGTTTTCCTTATCTTTCTATGTGAGTTATAAAAGGAGTCCAAATTTGCCAAGAAGGTCCAAGAACCTTAAATTAAAGAAGAGTAGAACAAAAAAATCAATTATTGTCTCACTCACCAATAATCTTAGTCTGTGTGAAAAATATACTAAGGTATCTTCAACAGTTACTGACCACTATTCACAAACTCAAGCAAAAACTCAATTCTACATTCTTACATAAGATGTGGCTTGTATTATAAGTGTAATAAATAAAACCATAAATTATATCGAACGTAAACGAAAACCTTACGTAATACCCATTCAAATGAAACAAGGAAACTGTTTAACTGTTATAATTGATACGTACTAATAATCTGAAATAGAAAATCTGAATGTAATAAACTTAAAGACGACATTAAGACGAAAGATATGAAAATTAGTAATAAGACAAATTGCATACATAGACCAAACCGGCCTGTGGATATACTAACGTGGACTCTACGACCCGGTCAGGAGACGGAGGAACACCGCGGAGTTAAGCGGGTAGTCCAGCCTGAGTCCAAGACCGAGAGCCCCTCGCGAATCCGTTCCTGTTGCCCTCGCAACACGGACGGCTAAGTGAATATAGCCATTCTCCGCGTCAACTAAAAAAATGCATAGACATAGACCGATGCTTTTAACTGACCGGGTAAATGACACTAGCGAACTAACGACCCCCTGCCGATTTTAAAAATATGTTCCTTAACTAAATACAATGCTACTTTTCAATCAAATATCCTGTTTTAATCAGTAGTCAATAACTGTCTATGTACCTTATACAGATAACCAACTGGACCATCAAATAGTTTTGTTACTGTCCAGGATCGCCCATGGCGCTGAAAAGAAAGGGAGCGTAACAGGTCTGCGAAAAACGTGTCCCATTTACACCCTAAAGGGCTAAAAGAGGGGCGTAGAAATATCGCCCAGGGCGCTAGTAGTAGAACCGTTACTGTTACTATTTAAGGTTAGTAATAAATCAGGCCTATTAGTACACCTGTTATAATATCCAAGATTTACACGACTTCCTGTTGTTTCTACGTTAATTATCTTTTCTTAAAGTTATTTATGTTGTTTCTATCTTTATAGCCATCTCTGGACTTTATATTACTAGTATTTGCCCACGACTTTGCTTTAAGAGTATGTTGCTTATGCGTTCTTCCAGACTGTCCTACATCTTTGGCAGAGAGCTGTTGACACATTTTGGTGGGTAATAATGAACATTCAGCAATCGAAACTATCCATATAGTCACCTCTGGAGAAGCATGAGTCCAAAGGACATCGTTCTTTGTCTCACTTATAGAGGACCGCATTCTGTGGAGGGCATTGGGGTAGGCCTACGTCTAGTAGTAGGCAGAGGAAGGCTGATGATGATGATAGAGGTCTCCCTTACATTAGAGCTTCATTAGACAGATGTCTCGCAAAAACGGCCTTACGCCGAAATCTCTGTTTTTTTCCGCAAACTCGGTCAAAAAGCCATAGGAGTTCTCATTGAGGTATACCGCCGTGACCAGTGATTGATTCTCGCTTATAGAGGTTTCTCAGATATCCAGGTTGAGCTATATTGGTAACATGCTTGGCGTTTTTTTGAGGTACAATTTTCGATGTCAATAACGAGTGATGGCAGATAATAAAAACAATATTAAAAGTGCAAAAATTCTTCGTAAACGACAGCCTCGGGCGGGTAATTAAATATGTCTGAAGATATAATGTATCTTGTTTCATTGTGGAGTTCCTTACATATTAACAAACACAATGTTGTTGAAATTAAAATATATATATTTAAGAGTTTAAAGCCTTATTCGCACCAGGATAGTATTTTAGTCGAGTAGCAAGTAGCATTTATCCAAACAAAGCTTTTACTACTGTTTGTACTCGTTTAAGCCTAAACCTACGCACTAGGGTAGTAATTTAGTAACTAAACGTGTCCGAACAGCAACATTTTAGTAGAATAGATTAGTAAATCTTTTGTTCGGATATTTGCTACTCGACTAAAATACTATTCTAGAGCGTACAAGTCTTAAGAGCAATTTTCCAATAGATCAGACAAAATAATTTGACTAATAAATATGTTATTTATAACGTTTACAACAAAAGAAATGCAATTAAGAATAACACAAAAAGTGCTGTATAGTTTTTGAAAAAGAATTATAAAAATCGGCCAACTAGGAGCCGAGTTATGAGCTAAGAAGAAACATACCTTTTGGGAAGTCTGTTAAAAGAAATTGCATTAATAGAAGTTTCTGGAATTATTTAACCAATATGATTGCCATATAAAAAAAACATTACAATATAAAACTTATATTATTCTTATCCAAACAGTTTTGTTTAATTTCACTAGAAGAATTACAAAAGCGTTAATAAATAAACAACGAAATAATATAATAAACGTTAAATATGTATTTTCGTACAAAAAATATTTTTCTTTGAATCCCTATCTCATTACTCGGCTCATAAGAAGTCACGCCCTCTGGCGGTGGCGATGGAACTAACGATATACATAATTATGGGGCGGTACAATATAAAGAAGCTGCCAAAAATAACAGCTAATATTTTCTTAATGGTCTGACAATGACCTCGAGTTAATCAAGGTGTACCAACAAAGAGAAAACAATCTCTACCTTTCTATACTAATATTATAAAGAAAGAAACTATGTATTTTTGTATTTTTGTTTGTATTGAAATAACATAAGAACTACTGGGCCGATTTCAAAAATTCTTTCACTATTAAAAAGCCCGAGTAACATAGGCTGTATTATTTTATTCCACGTGGACGAAGTCGCGCACAACAGCTAATCTATTATAAAGGCGAGCGGCCACCGCAAAAGAGTAAAGAACTGAGTGGGAACTGGGCGCCCCATTTTCCAATTTCATATAGAAATGCATACTTGTGTCCCACCAACAAAGAAAAATGAGATGTGTCGAAAAGAGCTGAAATGTTCTAGAGAGCCGAGCTGTGTCAAATGAGACAGCTGCGTTATGCCGTTGTGCTCGCTTAGCTCAGCTCTTTGTTGGTGGGGATGCAAGCACATTTGAGGCTGCTCAGCTCACCTCCGGCTCATAACTCTTGAGCGGTGGGCGCTTCGCTTAAATGGACGGATATACAGAAAGTAACTCTAAAATGGTTCAACCAATGTAGATGATATTGGACACAGTACATATAGACAAAGACTAAAAAGACTAAAGTCAGCAACAGACGTTCAGTTTTTTAACTCTACAATTAAAACTGACGTACACATGTCAATTTGAACTACACAATCGGACTGTACAGCTCTCAATTTTGCCTACACACGTCAGTTTTAACTGCGCAGTCGAACTGTAGAGATAAAACTGTATAGTTAAAACTGAGAGTCTATAGCCGGCTTAAGTTTTCCTTTTAACTCCATGTTGACGGAATCACGGGTAAGAACCAATAATATATTAAGGAAGAATACCACCCAGAGTTTAACTGCAATATTCCCATATCTATATCCAATTGGAAATATCCACAGAAAGCGGTATGACCAATAATAACTTTCAGCTATCAATAAAGTTTATTGCGCGTCAATTGAATGAAGACAGTTCAGTCAATTTCAAAGACGTAACATGCATCTAAGAAATGAATTCGTAGATTGTAAAGCATAAGGAAACTAGAAAATGCATAACATATACAAATACTAGGAAGTATAAAGCACTGTACTAATATTATAAAAGTTAATCTGATGGTATACCCAGATCTTGGTGAAACTTTGTATGGTTGTAGAATACAGTTTGGAAGAACACATAGGCTACAATGTTTTATTCTAGTTCGGCAATAAAACAGTAGAGGAAGGCCATAGAAAGCATGGATGGATTGTGTGCAAGAAGATATGCTAAAAAAGGGGTTAAATACAGAAATGATAACTGATAGAAAAGTATGGAGGAGTACATACTGTACCGAATCTCCATAGGGACAAGGGCATGATGAGGCCTTGGATATACTAACATAAACTCCAAGACAGCAAGAGGAATTATCCTCTTGCTGTGCGTCTCCTCCTCCGTAGATTAAGGGTAGCCAACGCATCTGCAATTGCAGATGTCTATGGGCAGCGGTCACTTCGCTATTTCAGCGAATCTAGATGGCTGCTTGCTCGTTTGCCACTTTATAATATAAAAAAATAGATCCGGTCAGGAGACGGAGGAACACCGCAGGGTTTAGTTGGTAGTCTGGGCTGAGTCCATATACCGGGAGCCCCACACGAAGCCGTCTCTCCTGCCCTCGCAGCGAAGTGAATAAAACCATTCCCCGCATAAATAAAAAAGGCGGGATGATAATGATGCACAGACGGAGTCGCAGGCGAAATTTAATCTTCAAATGAATAAAAGAGTTTCTTTATCTAGCCTATATTTTGTCTAGTTCATACGTAAATAGATTCTGCGAGTCCCCTTGAGGTCACGTCGATCGTCAATTGCTCTAACACCTCTGACACACTTGTCCTATTACCTTGGCTACAAATCACTGCTAGTAGTGTTCCTGGTCTTGATGGATGAGTTGAAAGGAAGGACTTGCGAATTATATGCTAATTTGCTTGTTCCGACATCATTCTAGGAATCTTTTCTTATATTGACGTAGATAAATTTATTAATTTTGCACAAATTATCAATACAAATCTTACTAATATGATAATGGGAATGTTACGATGCATTGATAGACTGCCGTTTGTTTGAAGGCCATCTGCAATTGCAGATGCGTTGCCTCCCTTTAATCAGACGAAGGAGACGCACAGCAAGAGGATGATTCCTCTTCCAATACCTCTCCTCCCCCGCCATATCCACTTCCCCTTCCTAAAATTTTCTTATAAGAAAAGGATAGGAAAGGAAAGTGGACTAAAATAAGGCCTCCGGCACCACACACGTCGGACGAAACACGGAATTGCTTTCATTTCACGTCTGTCTTCTGTGTGGTCGTGGTATGTCACTGGGCGAGCCGACCCATTCGTGCAAAGATGCTGAAGCGAATTCTACCACTGTTACAGGTATCTCGAAAACGGCCTAATTTTGCACAAATGTAGAACGTTGTCTGGAATACTGAGGCTACTTAATATTGTAGTTTTTTAGGTCCGTGCAGACGGAGTAGATGGAAACAACTCTTTAGATCACAAATTAAAGAAGTTTAATTACACCAACAGTTGTGACTTTAAAGTTATGCGTACTATTTTCTACTATATCTTTTATGCTTGAGTACCTCGTATTTATAGACTGTGATTTGATTATCTCGGTAACTATGTTTTAAATATGGTTATCAAACTCTAGAAGAAAACGTGACTTGTAAGAGAGCTAGGGGCACCCTGAACACCAACACTTATCCAATAAGAAGTCACCTGCGTGAGACACACGCGACGGTCTGCAAGTTTATGCAATAACAACTAAGGAACGTGAGCCTAGGACGCACGTGAGCACATCTTTGTTGGGAAGCTGATAGAAATGGACATCCAGGGAGTGCTCAAAATATCTTTCGATTGGTGATATCACTGATGGAATACTGGAATGTATGAAACTGACAATGCCATTCGATAAGTCATGTACTTATCACGTGTGAGATATCGAAAGTCATTGTCAGGTTCATACATTTTTGATGTTCACTATCGCTTTGTAGCGCATTTACTTTGGGTAAAACCCCTGGTATTTTTATATTAAAAGATAGAAAAGTCGTCGTCCTCAAATCGCCGAAATAGTGAAGAGATAGCTGCCCATAGATATGCAATTGCAAATACATTGCCTCTCTTAATTAATGGAGACGCAAAGAAAGAGGATATTTGCCATCTCTAAGCGTCCCCCATCTCATCAACTTCACGTTCTCATAATTTTCATAATAAGAAAAGGATGGGAAGGGAAAGTGGACTAAAAATCTCCGCCGTCACACTCATCAGACGAAACAACTAATTGCTTCCATTTCACGCCTATCTTCTAAAGGATTGAGTAGTCTTTGGACGCAAAGAACCTGCGCTAATCACTTTAATTTTAACAATCGAAGACTGAACAAGCTTCACCAACAGTCACGTGGCAAAAACTAGCGAACACGGGAACAGACAAGCATTGCAATCATTTCTATTAAGACAATAGTCTTTAATGAAATTACTAGCGGCTTGAGAGGCCCTGTCATAACTGCACCGGTGCTTTCATGATTGATGCATGACGTGCGACAAAGATAGTAGTGATAGAATGAGATGCAGTAATAGGCGGTGGAAGATTACTGTCCTTTGTTTTTTAATTGTATGTTTAATACAAAACTGTATATTGATTAAACTTCTTTCAAGATTGTCATATTTCATACTAATGTTAAAATGGTAAATTTTAGGTGTGTGGATAATTGATGGTATCTCCAAAACGGCTGAACGGATTTAAAAAAAAATTGACACAGATGTAGAATGTAGTCTGGAAGAACACATAGGCCTTGCTATTTAATTCCACGCACGCGCAGTCGCGGGCTACAGTTAGTCTATACTAGTATTATAAAGATAAACTTTGTATTTTTGTTTGTATTGAAATAACTCAAGAACTACTGGGCCGATTTCAAAAATTCTTTCACTCATAGAAAGCTACATTATCCCCGAGTAACATAGGCTATATTATTTAATACTACGCGGACGAAGTCGCGCACAACAGCTGGTATTATAAAGGAGCAAATTAACAACCAGATGAATATCATGTTTCTGACAGAACAATTAGATGTACGTTAGAACGAGGCAGCGAAAGTAGAAAGTTAGGAAATCTGAAATCTGGACACGTTCATAAAATAATATAATTTATACTTATACATGTTCACGTTAGGTTCCTTATGTCTTATCGTTGCTTCATGCTTCGTTACTTTGTATAATATAGTCTTTTAATATAAATACAGTCGTCCAAGGGACTGCTATCTGATTCGCTTATAGAGGCTTATAGAGGTAAACGGTATCAGGCGAGATGGCTCGTCGGGACCATAGAATGATTCTCGCTTGTAGAGGTTTCTGGCTTATCTAGGTTTGACTGTATGTTTATAAAGTGATTTTACGTTTAGTTAATAAGCGTAATTAGTAATAATAATTAACTTTCTAATGGAATAAATTCTAAATAATAATAATCTCACATATGTATGCTATAGTAATTTATTAGATTAACGTCCAATAAACATTTTTTTTTTATATTTCAAAACACAACACAACCCATCTTTGTCTCCGTAAAAATTTTCTCGCAAAAAATGGTTTCGATAACTTTAAACTTTCGTGATTTTTACTAACATATTGTTCGTAAGAAACGGGATGCTTACCACTTAACATGCAATAAAAACGTGGACAATAGTGGTCGCCGTGTCCGAAAAAAGGTAGACAGATAGCTACCTTTAACACTACCGCACTACTTCAGAAAGCCCGTGACCATGGCGCATGCAACTGACAAAATATCGGGAGCTCAAACAGCTAAGTAGTTAGAATAACTTACGAACAATATATTAATAAAGTATTTAGGAATAGGTGATATATTTCTTTTTATTCATCATCATCATCACCTACTGCTGCATGTCCTGTTTCTATCACTTTCAATTTTATATAGTTCACGTAACATTCCAAGACTTGTGGGTCATTTGGTTTACATTAAATTCTCGTCCGCATTGCTATCATTCGGGTCGTTGACAGGACACGCGCGTACCCAGGGCTACCAACTTTACAACATTAAAATGTCTAACAAGTACCAACCGAAGCACAAAGTGACCTTACCAGCCAGAGCGAACGACAGAGCTTTATTAACAAGTAAAGGAGAGACACGAGGAAGAAAATTAGGAGTTCACAAATTGATTAACAAATGTAGGTAGAGGTTCAGTAAAATCAATTCCAAAGGACCAATGTCTTTATGAGATTAATCGTAGTGCAGATTAAATTGTAGTATTTTTGCCGCCAATTTTCGAGTAAATTTTTTATGAACGTTGGCAGCCCTGAGCGCATCCCATGATACGAGGGAACTAAACCATCGTAAGTTTTTATATTGTGGTATTCGCGGTGTGGAAAGGCGGGAAACGCGATCTTAGGAAGCCATCTTTGATCGGTTGCAATTTTTTTAATCGACACTTTCGAGGGCAAAGATAATTTTGTGTTACGTGCAGGTTAATTTTTATTTTACATTTTTACAGAATCCTTAAACCTTGTTCCTTAAACGTATTTAAGTCGAATAGCATGTAATTTAGTAACTAAACGTGTTTGAACAGCGACATATTAATAGAGTAGATTAGTAAAACCTTTGTTCGGATACTTGCTACTTTCTCCTCGATTAAAATACTATCGTGGTGCGAACAAGGCTTAAGTATATATTTTGTATCAAAATTCTTCATTAAGGAAATTCTAAAGCGTAGAAATCTCAGATTATCGACTCTGAGTGCGCCAAATAACAATTTAAAATTATTACAAAGTTCCACGTAGTAAGTTTGTTCCCAACCGTAACCGATTTATAATTCTGCTTACCGCATTTATAGGTATTTCACAATCACGTCTACGATCGTAAAAAATAAAGATTTATCGTCGAACCGAACGAAAAGTGATTTGATCGTAATATTATTATTTTTATTGTAACAAAATGCGCATACCTAGGGACGGGCGTTGACTAACGAATCAACCGGTTCCCCTTAAACAACCGTTTATCAATCAACTAGTTGAATTCAACTGTCCTAAGGATTGGCTACACTGTTTTGTGTCTATATGATTTTGGCAATTAGTAAACTCATAACGGGCCTTGTAATTATCAAAATAAAGTTAACAAATAAATGCACCGGCTCGTGTAAGTATCAAGTAGGAACTTGAAACTTGGAAAGTGGATTTGCCGTGGAATTGCACGTATGAAGAGGATTTATCCTCTTTTTGTGCGTCTCCACCGAACAATAAGGGTAGGCAGATGATTGCAGATGTCTATGGGCAGCGGTCGCTTCTGTATTTCAACGAATCCAGGTGGCCGCTTGCTAGTTTTCCACTTAAATATAAAAAAGCCATTGTAAAGGGAACATACGAGTACGCATAATAATTACTAGTCGTCTTTTGTTTTCCTATCAGTCTACGAGTCTTTAATGTATGTCTAAATAACTAGTTGACGTAAAAATCAACTGTAGTTGTTAAAGCATGTCGAAGTTTCGTTTCCAATCCCTATTCAAGGCATGCGTTGATCGTTTTATTGCGAATACTTTTATTGAAAAATTCATCGTAGGCTTTATTACGAACTTGACTCTTTTGTAAAACATTCACGGATCCTTGCTAAAGCCGGTATAATAGACTGGTAACGGCTAAAGCCTTATTTCCACTAGAAAGATATAATAGTACCGACATACCTGTATAAGCGAGAAGCCTCTATGCTCTATGTAAACGAGCACTCTATGGTCCTGCTACTTCCATAAGAAAGAAACTCGGATTAGAGATAACCCTCTAAGCGAGACAAATATCGCGGTAGACTTAGGCTCTTGCTTATGCAGGTTCGACTGTAGTTAATTTACATAATAACCTCCTTCTGTTGGAAGTCAGGTTAAAAATATTTATTATAAATCACAATAATAACGGACTTACTGATAATATCACCACTTTACGTACCTGCAAAAGTAGAGAAAAATAATTATTAAAAAAACATTTTAAAAACGTAATATATCTATATCTATACTAATATTATAAAGAGAGAAAATTTGAATTTTTGTATGTATTGAAATAACTCAAGAACTACTAGGCCGAATTAAAAAAATCTTTCACCATTAGAAAGCTATCTTCGAGTTATATAGACTATATTATTTAATTCCACGCGGACGAAGTCACGAACAACAGCTAGTATTAAATATTATAATAAGACATCGGTATCTTTATAATATTTATAATATCATTCAAATGAAATATGATATTTAACGTGCATTTAATTTACATAATCAAAGCATTGAACAATGCTGATGCCACAAATATAATCTGTTCAAAGGTCGACATTACAATAATTATGGCTGTAAAATACGATTGACCTTTGCCTTTTAAAATAAAAAAAAACATTGACTATGTGAAAATGCATTTTACAAATCAGAAATGTGGCTCTAAAACACACTGACTTGTGACTTTAACTAATTAAAAAAAAAACAAATGTTCGAAAAAGCATTTTTAAATTTAGAACGCCACACAAGGAATTTCCGAGTCTTAAATCAAACATAGCGTCACGCATACTGTCACGTCATTACTTAACAGAATAAAAATTAACGTAAATATAAATCATCTGTTTGAAACAAAGGGCTTTCGTCGAATGATGGCATCTGCACTATTCCGTATTTCAAAGCGACATCTTAAATCTTTCGTCGAAACATTTATTCCAGTTAGTTTTTTTTTTAATCTATGACAAAGGAATGTGCATTATCGAGCCACGATATCTTTGTTCTTATGGACGTTATAATTGATTTAATTGTAAAGTGAAAATATTTAATAACACAATTTTCTTTATAATTATATTGTAACAAGATAAGACATGACAATGACACAAAACATGACAAATTAAATAACTAGAGTTAACATTTTAATTAGCTTAAAATTCCTTAATGAACAGATTAAAAATCGAATAAAATATAATTGAGACATGCTAAAGTTTTGAAGGATGGATGGACGATCTCGATTAAATTTTGTACTTAAAGTTAAGATCGACTCATGATGGGCTCCATTTTCCGCAACTCCACGACTAGCGCGTATTTTGCGTGAATACATCTTTGAATTTCTTCGCCGATATGTGCAGGTTACATCCCGATGTTTTCCTTCTCCTAAGAGCGTCTAATTTCGTAATTATTTGATTATAGTCCGAAAGAACGTATAGGCTACTTGCTAAGTTTTTTTAAAATTGCGCGACAGCTAGTTAAGTCATAAACACGACCATAAAAATACAGATTTATTTAATTTATTCAAATTACATGTTCATGTGTATTATATTTGTTAATATTTACTTTTACTCTCCGTATAATTTAGTATAATATTACTAAAATAAACAGTTAAATAACTCTTGCTACAAAGTAAAAAAAATCATAAAAAAGTTTACTGGCAACACTAGTATCTCATCACTGTGGTTCTCTATAAGAAAGACAGAGATGGTAATAGTATTCGTTGAAGCACATAATCCACACGTTATGTCAATATTTTGATACTCATTAGCTTAGGCGATCGCCGCGCCGCCCGTGATAAGATGAGTAAACTAAACGCCTATGACATAACTTGGCTTAGCTCCGCTTGACAGACAACATCTTATGTCAATTTAAAATTATTATTTTTATGTTTATCACAGCTAGAGGCACACTCAGAGTGTTTTTTTGTTTACTAAAGCAATCCTAAGTATATATTTCTATACTAAAGTAAAAATAAAAACCATAATAGATGTATGCAGCAGTAATTTAGAAAATCAAAAGGCGCGCCAAATTCCTCGCGCGTTTAAAAACGTACAAAGTTCTATTTTTAAACACTGGCTGACAACTAAAATAAAAAATATATAGAAATAAAATACATAACGACTTACGATCTTTGACACTGGCAGTTTAAAAAAAAACAACTTTGAAGGACGTCCATAAATTAGAAAGTCATGAATCATTTAAGGTCTGTGCACTGTGACCACTGATCATTCGTACGTTATCTGTTAGATAAAAACGTCATCGCTTTCTTATCTGTGCTCAATGGCGGCTGATAAATACGTCTAAGCTTGTAATGAAATAATCAACGGCAATCCATTTTATGGGCATTTGAACGCTGATTTTTAATACATTTTTATACAGAATATAATCGATAGTCATGGGTTCCTGTTAATTTTATTTATTCATTGCTTGCTGTCGTCCATACATCATCGCGGAACTTAGTAAGTGCGCTATGTGTTCTCCATACTATGTTCTACATCTGTGCCTCATGAACATCCGTTTAACCGTTCTGGAGACAGTTTTAAACATACATCAATCCAAACTTTCTCATTTGTAATTCGTGATACTCTGTTTATTAAATGACTAGCGACTCGCCCTGCACGGCTGGAAATCGGTATAATGCTGATACTAAATACTGCAGCGTTTGCAATGTAAGCGCTAAAATATGTTAATTTACGACATCATAGTATTATACAAGAAAACCTTCCTTATGAATCACTCTATCTATTAAAAAAAAACACCTCAAAATCCGTTGCGTAGTTATAAAGATACAAGCATATATAGTGACAAACATGAAAAAGCGTTATTGTTGTATACTATGTAAGGAGGATGAGCATATTTATTATATTTATTCAAACAGCTTAGTTCCGGTAAATATAAATATTTTAATTATATCGTGACTAAGCATATAACGTAAGTATACGGATCTCGTAGAAGTGGATCAAACCTACAATTAAAGTTATGACTAAGTCTGCATTTTCACGGACGCTTTTTAAACGAGCGCTAAAAAAGCGTTGATGTAGAACAAATGCATTACAATTTATCTGCCCAGACGGACGCGCTTTTAAATTTCTATAGCCTCGTACGCACTAGGATAGTATTGTAGTCGAGTAGCAAGTAGCAAGTATCCGAACAAAGGATTTCCTAATCTTTTCTACTAAAATGTTGCTGTTCGGACACGTTTAGTTACTAAATTACTACCCTAGTGCGTAGGTTTAGTCTTAAACGAGTCAGCACAGTAGTAAATCCTTTGTTCGGATAAATGCTTCTTGCTACTCGACTAAAATACTATCCTGGTGCGAACAAGGGTTATCCCGCAGTATTGTATTTTAAGCGATGGATGAACGAAACAAGGTTAATTTTACGGCGTTAGTAATGGGATAAGCGATAAAAAAGCGCCAAGGCCGACGTTAGAAAAGCGTCCGTGTGAATGGAAGCTTATAGTTGCTGCATTACTTTGTCACCGTTATTTTTAAACCAATGTTTTATCCCAGTTATTTAGCCACTTCCGATCCCGGAATTATTTAATAGCAAGCTAGCAAAAGCCTTTATAATCTATACTATATCTATGTATTGAAATAACTCAAAAACTTCTGGGCCGATATCAAAAATTCTTTCACCATTAGAAAGCTACATTATCCCCGAGTAACATAGGCTATATTATTTAATTCAACCCGGACGTAGTGAGCAATTGCTAGTTCTTAATATTAAGTAATAGTATTTTTACTACGAATGCATTCTTATCAGTCCCCTTATCAATGCGTTTAATCAGAACATTAAACAAATCCAAGTGGGAAACAGGAAATATGACTCATAAACTATTTTATAACTTAACAACTGATAAGAGGAATTAAATAATATTTTAAACATACATTTTTGACCGTGACTCCTCTCTCGATATTTTAAAATAATAATAATGAAAAACGATAATTAACATTTTCTGTTTATTTTAAAAATAAAAAAAACACGATTTTTCCAAACATAGCAAAATTTTCATGATACTGGCAAAAATTAGATTTTTTTATAATTTCTTACGCGTACGAATATTACTGTCAAACTACTATGGAGCGCTCCCTCTATATATAATATCTCTTTGAATAGTTCATTAACCCATCCCATCCGTGCCATAAAACTGAAATCAACTATTTTATAACTTCACAATAAAGAAGAGCGTTTTATTTTTATGTGCATCATTCAATGCCTTTTAATACTAATTATAGAGTAAAATTGGTCATAAATATACCGCAATGGAGAGGGTACAACCCGGATGGACGTTATTGAACACGTAATTGGTGCTGTTGTCTTTTAAAGGTTATTTGGAATGTTTAATTAAATACTATAACAATCGATAATTAAACTAAAGGGAATGTTGTTTATCGTAAAATAAATAAAGGAAATAAGCAGAAAAGTAAAAAATAAAACACAGAATTGGGTTTAAATAAGTTGGTATGTTTGTTACAACTAAATTAAAAAACGATTGGATCGATTTTAAGAATTCTTTCATTATTAGAAAGCTACATTATCATTTATTAACATACATTATTTTGCTGATATTATAAATGCGTTTTATATGAATGGATATTTATTTAAGGATAAACGGATCTGGAAGCCTGCGACAAAGCCTGCAAGAACATAGACTACTTTTTTATTAGAAAAGGGGGCAAGCGAGCAGCGGGAACACCGAGGTGATCAACGACGCCCTGCGACATCTGCAATACCAAAGGAACCACAGATGCGTTGCCTTTGAGGAGGAGATAAGCTCGCTTAAAGGACCCTAAGTCGTATTCGGTTTGGTTATTCAAGCGGACAAAGTCATGGACAAAAGCTATGTGTTGTTATATAATTACATTTGATAAGAAATTCTTTATTTGATAAACTAAATAACATTCTTAGAACGATTAAGATAACCCATGTCTTAATATCAGCTTAATTCAAATTATATCGTCACTCAAGAATTTAAAGGTCAACGCACTTGACTTCTGTAATACGCAGATAATATTAAAAATATTATTGAATAAACTTTTTATGATAACTAACTGTTCGCGGCTCCACACGTGGAATTAACAAATATAGCCCATGTTACTCGGGAATTATGTAGCTTTCTAATGGTGAAAGAGTTTTTGAAATCGGTCCAGTAGTTCTTGTGTTATTTCAATACAAACAAAATACAAAATTCAAAAATACAAAGTTTCTCTCTTTATAATATTAAGTATAGATAGGTTTCTCTCTAATCAGAGTTTCTCGCATATGTAGGTAACTCGACGGGACCACAAAATGACTCTCTTATAGAGATTTCTCGCTTATCAAGGTTTGTATTAGTAAGATAAACGCATTTATGTAGCGAGTATGTCTGTAACGGTACATAGCATGAATTACCGTCGGAAAGCAACTCCAGCTTGCCACTTGAAATTATACACGTATCCATTGTTACACGATTGACGGACGATCACTTTCTCACTTAATACGTCAAAACTGAGTAAAATAAAATGGCACCTTTTGTTGGGGAAGAATGGTGCAGAATAAAGAAAACAAATGCAAGCTAATTTTAGAATAAATAATCAGTACAAATAGATGGTAAAGATCGTTTTAATTTTACACATTAACAGAGAGTGTTCTAAATTCGAAAACCACTGTAATTTTTTTTATTGTATAATTCAAAGTGGCAAACGAGCAACTGTAACCAACATTCGCTGAAAAATCCGAAGCGACTCCTGCTCATAGACATCTGCGATTGCAGATGCATTGCTTACCCTTAATCTACGGAGGAGACGCACAGCAAGAGGATAATACCTCTTCCTATGCGTCTCCTCCCCCGCCAATCCACTTCCAGAGAAAGTTGACTAAAATTAAAATAAAACAGTATACCTACAGCGCAAGGAGTTTTTATATCAAATACATTTATTAATATTAAAAGATGAAAACACTATTACCAAATATACATCTTCATAATTTTTTATTTAGTACAAGTTTGGTAAAATAATACCCCAACAAATATCTATTTTGACCACAAATTCGATCCCTTTGTCACTGTATTGGATCCTTTTTACGCATTTTAAACATCAATGCTATAAAATTAAACTTAACAATAGAAAAAAATGCACTTTATAAATTCCATTCAGCATAAAAGGAGTTCGTAAAATGATACTTTATATTTGTTTACATCGTGTTAAATAAAATATCGTGACGTACAACAATGGGAACGAAGACCGTGTCAAGTGTCGGTAACAAGGCGAGCTTTCTTTGGAGCATAGTCTGCATTATGCTCTGAAACGAATGCATATTAATTCCTTACAATAAACAATATACTTTATTCCACGATAATAAGAGTTATAATCGTTCAACTTGTTTGACGGACACCTTTAATTTCGAAGCACTTGTAAACGCTCGAGTTGTGTATTTTTAAAACGGAGCGACTCTCAGACAACTTGAGTAAAGGGTTCCGAGCTATTATGGTACGAAAATGATATTTTAGAACATTTTTTTATATAAGGAAGTCGGTTAAAAATGTCTTTAACGATGTCCGGAAAGGTCAGATTAAACTGACTAAAAATATGCTAACATTTTGTAGATAATTTAATCAGTTTGAATTGTGCCGTTTAATCTAATGATTTTGATTAAGTCAACACTCGAATTTTGTACGCACACGTCAGTTTCTTAATATAAGTATACAACCACGATCGATCCAAACCAGTATATGTATTAACGTTGACAAACTCTTCAGACAGATCACGAATGTTAGCTAATTATTACATTTTTTTTAATCCGCGAGGAATCGCTGCCGACAACTAGTCTATTAAAGAGTAAACGGAAATCTTAAAATCAACAAACAGCCAAAACTACTGGGTCTAGAGATTTGAAATTTTGTATAGACGTTACTGTTACTATATAGGAGTGCACTAAGAAAGGATTTTACGAAATTCGACTCCTAAGGCTCCGAAATGATGGTCCAAAATTTGTATGGAGGAACGTGGTTCCTTATTCAGAATTGTATGAATATCAGAATAAGTGCTTTTCAGCACTAATAAATAACTATGACATTAAATATTTTTCGTCAAGCGGACGGAGTAGCGGGCGACATCTAGTCTTTAATTTACATCCGACATTGTTACAAACATGGACTTTACAACTTTTTCTATTTTCTATTCCGCGAAGAATAGTGCCGGGACAAGCACTAAACTTGATAAACGAGTTCTGTTTATGGTGAAACCGCATGGTTTAGAGGTCAGATAGTAATCTAGGTCTTAAGTTAAGTCCTATTTAGACCTATTATTAAATAATAACGTTTCAACTAGTAGTATCGACCGATGATGTGCTCCATTTTCCTTCACTCC
Organism: Papilio dardanus tibullus; assembly: GCA_013186455.1. Taxonomy (NCBI): domain Eukaryota; kingdom Metazoa; phylum Arthropoda; class Insecta; order Lepidoptera; family Papilionidae; genus Papilio; species Papilio dardanus. The sequence continues at coordinate 438,360 of QDHC01001039.1, forward strand.
ACGACTAGCGCGTAATTTGCGTGAATACACATATCTTTGAATTTCTTCGCCGATATGTGCAGACATCACGATGTTTTCCTTCACCTAAGAGCGTCGGGTAAATATGTACATATGAAAATCGAAATACATTGGTACATATTCGAAGTCGAGACCTGCAGTTTACAAGTCAAGAGCTAAATCCCTGAGCCACCAACGCTCTAACTTTGAATAGAAACAGCAACTTGAACTTGGCATGTAAAGGAGAAAAGTACGCTTAAAATGAGCGCCCATCGCAAAAGAGTAAAGTGCTAAGCTGAGCTCCCGGGCGGCCCGATTTTCCACTTTCATACAAAACTGTATACTTGTGGCCCCACCGACAAAGAGACATGAGATGTCTCAAAAAGAGACGAAATGTTCTAGAGGACCAAGCTGTGTCGGAGCTTTGTCAAATGAGACAGCTGTGTTATGCCGTTGGGCTCGCTTAGCTCAGCTCTTTGTTGGTGGGGAAGCAAGCTACTTGAGGCCGCTCAGCTCACCATCTCACGCTCATTACTAAAAAACTACTTGGCCGATTTCAAAAATTCTTTCATCATTATAAAGCTACATTATCCCTGAGTAACATTGGATATAATATTTAATTCCACACGGATGAAGTCGCGAATAGCTCGTTAGTTTATAAAATGCGTTCCACAATACAAAACAATATCGAACATTGTTATTCATTATTTGTTTAACGCACGCGCGAATCATTGAATCATTAAATTGATTAATGAGATGATTGCATTCTTAAATCATTTAATCATTACATTACTTTCGTACAAGAATTAATGATACGTGGGCGAATGAAAGTGAATTTTCTTTAATGAAACATATTGGTTTAATGATAAATGAGATGTGTTTCTATTCATTGTTTACGATTCAAGTGTCAAGGTTAGTATTATCTACATTCTATACTAATATTAGAAAGATAGAAACTTTGTGTTTTTGTTTGTGCTGAAATAACTCAAGAACTGGGACGATTTAAAAAAAATCTTTCACCATTAGAAAGCTACATTATCCCCGAGTAATATAGGTTATATTATTTAATTCCACGAGGACGAAGTCGTGTACAACAGCTAGTTACTAATATAATGACAAAGCTCTTACCTACTCGTATATTATGTACAATAGTAATTTTCGTCTAACTAGTGATATAGTTTGAATATTTGTTTTTTTTTTAATTTAGTTATAGTAACGAAGGCCAAAATGTCCTTTTTCTTTTATAATATTAAAATGTACCTTAAACAAACACACTTTTTTTTCGTTTTATTTTCATTTATATGTTAAAGGAAACAAAGCATTATTTCAAAACTTTCTCTTCTATATTTTAATTCAATCAAATAGTAATAAAATACGTCTTTCGACGCATAAATCTTTGGATAACATTAATTTTGCATTTTCTATCGAAAAGCTGTGGTTATAGCTCGCAGCTAACAATACCGCGACCGCACGCGTTATAAACAACGATCTATTATACTAGATGAGACATGAGCGCACTTTCATTAGTTAAATTGATTTATTTATTTTTGTACAGTTCAATTATTTACTGAAATGGTAATAAATTAGAAAAAGTATTTCATAATGGCGATAAAATTCAAAGATATGTTAGATGAAAATATGCGTTATTCGTGGAGTTGTGGTTATCGAGCACATCGTACCATAAGAGTTTGAAAATGTATTTTAAAAATATCGGAAATAAACATCACTTGCTCTTGCTCAACATTACTTTTAAAAATAAAGTTTTTCCTGTATATAAATAGTCACTATACCTACTTTAATACAAGGACAGACCCGGATTAAAAAAAAATCTTTTACTTAAGCATCGTAAGTTATGTTGCATTAATTACAAAGTTTTTTCAATAATTAAGCTACTTTACTCGACTTTCTAGCACACAAATGGACATTTCTTAGGACAAAAAACTAATTAAGTTGCCACTTCCAGGTATAGTGATCAATGTAAAGAAAGTACGAAGCGGCGTGAGAAAACTAGTAGTTATAGCACTTTACGTTATTAGAGCGCTTGCAAAACTATCGGCAACGGAAATCTGCTACTTAAGTCTCTAAGCAACTTATGCAATACACAGCCAAATATTCAAACTTCACACTTCAAGTGGCGACAAAAACGATATCGTCTTAGAATTTGAGCCTTAGAAAGTTTAAGCGTGGACTTACATGTAAGACGCTCTTAAATATTTGAGTGGCGTCTGAACATACGGCTGATAATGGGGATTACCCAAAATACATTCGCTACGAAGCGATTCTATAGCGAACGTCAAAAATGTATAAAACGAGCAATCGGTCGTCTAGATTCACCTGCAATTGCAGATGCGTTGCCTACCCTTAATCTACGGAGGAGACGCACAGCAAGAGGATAATACCTCTTCCTTTGCGTCCCCTCCACCGCCAAATCCACTTTCCCTTCCCATCAATTCCTTATAACAAAAGGATACGAAGGGAAAGTGGATTAAGCCGGCACCACACTCATCAGACGAAACACGGAATTGCTTGCATTTGACGCCTGTCTTCTGTGTGTGTGTGGTATTTCACCGGGCGAGCCAACAGTTCGTGCGATGATGTTAAAGTTGGCTCTAAAGCCTAATTCGCACCAGGATAGTATTTTAGTCGAGTAGCAAGTAGCGTTTATCCGAACCAATGATTCACTACTGTCCGGGCTCGTTTAAGCCTAAACCTACGCACTAGGGTAGTAATTTAGTAGCTAAACGTGTCCGAACAGCAAGATTTTAGTAGAATAGATTAGTAAATCCTTTGTTCGGATACTTGCTACTCGACTAAACAACTATCCTAGTGTGTACAAGGCTTAACAGTCCTTTACTGTCCTGTACTAGTGCAAACAAAGCTACGACTAAAAGTCTAAAAGGGTTTTAAATTCAAAATTTAGCATATTTATGTGAACGGCGCCAGAATGACTCATATCCATCCGCGTTCGTGCAAATCATTTTGACACTATTAATGGTCGACATTTATCAAATAATATTTTATGTACAAACGTGGGCGGGGTAGGGATAATAAACTAGTGTTTGAAGTGACTAGGAGAACATAAATTTGTAAGTAATCATTGTTTCGAACCATTACGTGTACTGAGTTCAAGTAATTTACATGAGAATATAATAAACTAGCTATTGTTTGCGACTTCGTCCACGTCGAATTAAAAAATATAGCCTATGTTACTCGGGGATAATGTAGCTTTCTAATGGCGAAGGAATTTTTAAAATCGGCCCAGTAGTTTTTGACTTATTTCAATATATCCAAAAATACAAAGTTTTCTATTTATAATATTAGTATAGAGTATATATAAATATTAAACGAATATTAAATATGTTTTTATCGTAACCTTTTAACTATATGTCAGAATTAAAATGAACCATTCCTATATTATAAAAATTGTAATAAAAAGCATGAATAATATGCCTGTTTAAACTATATATTTAAATACATGTTTTGAATCTATAAATAATTTAGGTAAAAAACTAAAAAATACATGAATAATTATTATTAGTAAGTAATAAAAAAACATATTTTTTTCATGTTTATTAGTAACTAAATAATTACAGAATAGTTTTTTTTGTACTATATAAAAATGAGACCAAATGGCAGCTATTTTGCATCGAGCAAAAAAAGAATCACGTAAATCGGATCAGAACTCGCTGCGTAATTCTTATACATACATAAAAACTCATTGACTCGATAACCTTCTTCCGTTGAAATTAGGTTAAAAATCGAAAAAACACATTGGTAATAAAGATCTAAGTAATTCGCATACTTAAATACAGATTATAACAAATTTACTTCTACTAGTTCTTAAGTTACTAGTATACTATTATCTTATAAGTAACCTAATTCTAGGAAACCGTTTCGCAATTTAGTATTCCGTAGAGAGGCTTGGCCACATTGTTTCTATAAAGCATTGGAGAGACCTAATTTTGTATAAATTTGCTACCGTACAATGCTTCTCAAACTATTAGAAAAAGTCAAATTAAAATACTTAATTTTTTCTAATATTATAATTGCGAAGTTACGATGGATGTTTGATACGAGTAGTATCTCCGAATAATGGGAAGGGGAAGTGGATATGGAGAAGGAAGGGACGCATAGAAAGAGGAATTATCCTCTTGCTGTGCGTCTCTTCCTCCGTAGATTAGGGTAGGCAACGCATCTGCGATTGCAGATGTCTATGGGCAGCGATTCCAGGTGGCCGCTTGCTCGTTTGCCACATTACAATATGAAAAACGGAAGAACACATAGGTTACTTATTAAGTTTTTTAACTCCGTGTAAACGGAGTCGCGGGCGACAGCAAGTTTTCTTATAGGATAAGGGGGCAAACGATCAGCGGATCAACTAAATCAATAGGTCCGACGCGCATGGACGTCTGCAACGCCAGAGGAACCACCGATTTGTTTCTAGCCTTTGAGGGTGGAATACGCTCTTTTCTTGAAGGCTCCTAAGTCGTAAACGTTTGAATACTGTCGGTGCGTGCGTCCGTCAGCTATGTTGTACGTTCGAAGGACAGATAGGCCACGCTTTCACGATCAACCTATATATAAATACTACTTAAGGTTCTGTCATGCTGTCAACTGGAGAGATTAAATCAATAGTTATAGTGAAGGATATAATATTAAATGCAAGAAAACATGGGAAATTGACACACTGGAATCTAATGACTCAAGGCTAATCTATGCCAAAATTATAGAGAGGAATTGTATTTCTGTATTTATTGGAATAACTCAAAAACTACTAGGTCTATTTCAAAAATTCTTTCACCATTAGAAAGCTACATTAACCCCGAGTAACATAGATTATATTTTTTAATTCCACGCGGAAGAAATCGCGAACTATAGATAGTTATTTCAATGTGTTAACCCGCCATTTAATTTAATTAAGAACCGTAAACCATAGACTTACGAGGTCGTGTTTATCAGACCCGTCAAAGTTCAATATTGAGGAAAATGAAATACACAAGGTCTTAAATCCAGGAAATCTATAAGTTGAGGTCGAGCAGTGACCTCTACTGGTTTTGTTTATCACATATTAAATGAGGTTATATTTCGAAATAAATGTATTTCTTAATACCGATATGTTCAAAACTAACTGTTGCCCGAGACCTCGCGTGGACTAAAAACTTTATAGTCTATGTCAATCCAGACAGTTTTAATAATTGACTAATATTATCTAGATCTTCAGATATTGTAAAATAACATAGTTAGATCTAAATTTTTGCAACTGGTTGGCACCCGCGAATATGTACGCGCGAAAAAATACATAATAAGACAGTGCCTTAACCCGGAAAGTCGTTCTGGACTTAGGTTATAGTAATCTATACTAATATTATAAAGAGAGAAACTTTGTATTTATGTATGTATTGAAATAACTCAAAAACTACTAGGCCGATTTCAAAAATTCTTTCACCATTAGCAAGCTACATTATCCCCGACTAACATAGGCTATATTTTATAATTCCACGCTGACGAAGTCGCGTGGAATAGTATGTAATAAGTCATTTTCGGGAAATGTGCAGATTATTTGCTAAATATTTCGAGGTTATGTTTGGTAGCTAGTAAAATAGTGTAGGATATGATTTCGTTCTAGTTTATTTGACTTCAATTTATTGTTATATTTAACAGAATGAGTAAATGCTAGTGTTTTACGCTTGCGCAACACTTGGGAGCACATCTGGTATCTATTTAAAACTGCAAAAGTAAACTGGTTACCAATCTGATATACTTCTGATATAAAATGTTAAACGGTGATTATTGATACTAACTGTAGTGCGCGATTTCATCCGCGTGAAATTAAATAATATAACCTATGTTACTCGGGGACATTGTAGCATTCTAATGGTGAAAGAATTCTTGAAATCGGCCCAGTAGTTCTTGAGTTATATCAATACAAACAAAAATACAAAGTTTCTCTCTTTATAATATTAGTATAGATATAGACTACTGAAGATTTAAATTTAATACTCGTAAGGTAAAGGTAAGGTTCGACCCATGATGGGCGCCATTTTCCGCAACTCCACGACTAGCGCGTATTTTGCATGAATACACATATCTTTGAATTTCGTCTATATGTGCAGGTTGCATCACGATGTTTTCGTTCATCTAAGAGCGTCGGGTTATACATATGAATCGAAAAACACATTGGTACATGGCGGGATTCGAACTCGGGACCTGAAGATTACAAGTCAAGAGCTAAACCACCGACGCTCTATCTATACTATCTACTCGTATCTCGGCTTTCTTGATAATCTGCATTTAATACTGGCCAGTTTTGTTAATTTTAATTATAAAACCGTTTTATTGAAGTTCTTAGCTTGTCCGCTATAAAATTGCATTAAAAATAGGCCTTCGCCCACCGGTCGGTATCGAGACTGTAATTTGCGGACACCGCATCCGTTCAGGGCCGTATTCTATACTGCTAAATACGTCCCTGAACTTGTTTAATTTACGACTAGATGTTGTGCGTGACTTCGTCCGCGTGCAATTAAAAAAGCCAATGTTACTCGGAGATAATGTAATTCTAATGGTGAAAGAATTTTTTAAATCGGCTCAATAGTTTTTGAGTTATTTCAATACTTACAAAAATAAAAATCTTTCCTCTTTTATAATACTAGCTGTTGTTTGCGGCTTCGTCCGCGTGAAATTAAATAATATAGCCTATGTTACTCGGGAATAATGTAGCTTTCTAACGGTAAATGAATTATTGAAATCGGCCAAGTAGTTCTGGAGTTATTTCAATACAAATATTTATAATATTAGTATAGATCACAAACTATATAGGACCAGTTAAATCAAGACTAGGTTAACATAAAAAGCGAAGCAACTAACAGTACTAAAAATAACAGCTGTTTGGCAATCGGTCAGTCTATTTTAAATCTCAGCCGTAAATTCGCGATGTGGAAACGCGTCCATACAAATAAATCTAAATAATTCAAAATGGCCACCCAGGTCAATGAACTCACCTGATCTCTTAAAGAAATTGATGTAAACAGAAATACACGCATGTAGGTTTATTGATTAATCTGTACTTAATATAAAGAGGAGAGCTTTGTATTTTTGTATGTATTGAAATAACTCAAAAACTACTGGGCCGATTTCAAAAAATCTTTCACCATTAGAAAGCTACTTTATCCCCGAGTAATATAGGCTATATTTTTTCAATTCCGCGCTGACGAAGTCGCGAAAAACAGCTAGTTAATTAATGATTTTAAATAATAAAATATGACAGCGAGAGTAAAGCTCTACAATAAGAAAAATAATTGAACTATGCCATTTCCACAATTGCTAGCGTAATTAGCAAAGTTTAAATTGTCACTTTATATAATGGAAAATGCTATATTAATAAATTAAACCGATATTTCCTGTTTGTTTAGTTAAATTCAATTTAATTATGTTAGGAATTTAAATGTATCAAATAATAACACATAAATTTTCTAATTAATAACCTGTAAACAGTTTTAAATAATAATTTAAAATTCTATTTTAGCAAAGGAGTATGTATTTATGTATTTCGACCTATGATGGGCTCCATTTTCCGCAACTCCACGACTAGCGCGTATTTTGCGTGACTTTACACATATCTTTGAATTTCTTCGCCGATATGTGCAGACATCACGATGTTTTCCTTCACCGTAAAAGCATCGGGTGCTAGCAAAGAAGTAAAAATATTTTCATTCATGGGATGAACGGTATTTATGGTTCCTGCTCGCCCCGGAATCGGGTCATCAAATTCCCACTTTACTATACAATTTTAATCTTCTGAATTCCTTTGTTATATCGTTAAATATATTTTAAGATTTGATATCAACTTGTATACGCTCATTGGTCGAAATTCGACCATCTTAAAAATGTAAAAATTAGGATAGATGGATGTTAGAAGATATTTTCGAAACGGCTTAAAGCCTTTTACGCACCAGGATAGTATTTTAGTCGAGTAGCAAGTATTCGAACAAGGGATTTACTAATCTACTCTACTAAAATGTTGCTTTTCAGACACGTTTAGTTACTAAATTACTATCATAGTGCGTAGGTTTAGGCTTAAACGAGTCCGAACAGTAGTACATTATTTTTTCGGATAAATGCTTACTGCAAAGAAAGCGAGATTACAACTGAAAAACTGAACGTGTGTAGGAAAAGGTGCAGTTTAAACTGTACAGTTAAAAAACTGACAAACTGATAACCAACAAGTTCGCGCAATTTCTTTTAAAATGTCTACAAACTTTTTATTAAAAGGTTAATAAAGGTTTCGACCCATGATGGGCTCCATTTTCCGCAACTCCACGACTAGCGCGTATTTTGCGTGAATACAACATATCTTTGAATTTCTTCGCCGATATTTTACGATGTTTTCTTTCATCTAAGAGCGTCGGAACTTTTTATTATACATAATATTTAATGTCTACATTTTTTAACTCCCAATGTTTTTAATTCTCATAAATTATGACATTTAACATTATTAATAAATAATGTAATCAAGATTAAATATTATATCTTTTATATCTTTTTAATTACATTTTCCTATGATTGGACCACCGTCGACGGTTAACATTTCTTTCTCTATAACATCGAAAACAAAATTTGAACCTTATTGCCTAGAAAATAGAGTTGTATATCGCTTATAAATTAACATTAATTTGGTTGTGTTATTACCATGAAATATTTGAAATAATATTTAACAATTTTATCAAAAAAGTCTTTAATATTCATAGCATATTTTATATCGTATTGTAAAATAACCTTTATATCACTTAGGATAGAGTTCAATTTAATTCTAATTTTGCATTTAATTCTTCTAGCTGTGTGGTCTTTTGGGGTTTTTATTTTATTTTGTCAGACATGTTGATCTATTCGTTACTATTATTGTTTTCACTTTTTTATGTTAACAATTACTAATTCGTTTAATAATATTATTAAATAAAATAAGCGAGAAAACGTCATATTTCGAAACTCCTATCTTTAACAAACTTTATTAGATTGTATTGTCTCTTATGCTTCGGCTTTATTACCGCGTTAAAAACGGAGACTTTGCTTCAGCGTAAAGCCTTGTTCGCACCAGGATAGTATTATAGTCGAGTAGCAAGTAGGATTTATCCGAACAAAGGATTTACTACTGTTCGGACTCGTTTAAGCTAAAACCTGCGCACTAGGGTAGTAATTTAGTAACTAAACGTGTCCGAACAGCAACATTTTAGTAAAATATATTAGTAAATCCTTTGTTCGGATACTTGCTACTCGACTAAAATACTATCCTAGTGCGTACAAGGCTTTAGAGACGTAGAGAGTTAAACATTATGTAGAGTTGTAATTCCTTTCTCACGTCTTGAATGGTAAATGATAATATAATTTAATTTACTCTTACAAACCGGCTTATAGCTTAATTGTTGGGCACAGTGTAGGAACACAGTATGACTTTCAAATACCACGTAAACCATACATAAGGAAGGATATTATTTTATATTACAAAGTGGCAAACGAGCAAGCGGTCACCTGGATTTGCTGAAGAAGCGACCGCTGCCCATAGACATCTGCAATCGCAGATGCGTTGCCTACCCTTATTCTACGGAAGAGACGCACAGCAAGAGCAATACCTCTTTCTATTCGTGCGAAGATGTTAAAGCGGGCTCTACCACGGTTTAAACGATCACGATTTACCATCATCAAACTTTTTCATAAAATTCATTTAATTTTAATGATCTGAGCACCGGCATTCTTTCTACAGACGTTTTTGAATACCCAATAAGACCGGGAATATAATATTTTTTTAATTTTTTACAGCCTTTTTTATGCTTTCATTTTGATATAAAAAACAAAATAAACAGACATCAAAACATATTTCTTAATATTTATAATTTGTTGATAATTTATAAAAAGCGTAGTTGCTTAAAAATTAAATTAGAATTTTAACTAAAGTAAGGAATGGAACATCTGTTATACACTACGCCAGGCATCGTGTCAGCTACTAATTTCAAGCTTGTCACGTCAAGGAGTGCAGCGTGACAGCGGCGTGACAGATCAGACCCTTGCCTTTTTGTCACGTCGGGGAAGCAAAGCGCGAAATGATACACTACTCGTAGTTGAGTTATTTTAATTTATTTTGTAATGAACTAATTATTTAGCTTGTTGAAGATGTCTCAGATATTTTCGCTGATTTAGCGACATAAATGGCAGTTTGTACTTGGAAATATAGCCTATGTTACTCGGGGATAATGTAGCTTTCTAATGGTGAAAGAATTTTTGAAATCGGCCCAGTAGTTTTTGAGTTATTTCAATACATATAAAAGTACAAAGCTTTCCTCTTTATATAGATAAAAAACACAGTCGATCCTGGATAAGCGAGAATTCAGGGGATCACGATATTTGTCTTGCTTAAGCCTTGTACGCACTAGGATAGTATTTTAGTCGAGTAGCAAGTAGCAAGTGTCCGAACATAGGATTTACCAATCTATTCTACTAAAACGTTGCTGTTCAGACACGTTTAGTTACTAAATTACTACTCTAGTGCGTTCAGGCTTAAACGAGTCCGAACAGTAGTAAATCCTTTGTTCGGATAAATGCTACTTGCTACTCGACTAAAATACTATCCTGGTGCGAACAAGGCTTAATAGAGGTTTCTGTCTTTTCAATTTGGCAGATGTTTTTGGATAGCCAGTCAGAAGGTCCCATTTCTTCGTATGTGTACTAGTATATTATTATCTATGTTATTTATTTTTTTATTTATATGATTACATAATAACTTCATTGACTCGATCGTTCTATAAATAAATAATAATTAATAATTGCTATAAAATATTTATCAAAATCATTAACCTAGTGAGAGCTCAGTGAGTAGGTGTCTTTACTCGTTAATAAACTATTAGTTAGACAAATAAATTAAATATCAATGAAACTAAACGGCAGCCTTTATTTAATACTAGTTTTTGCTCGCAACTTCGTCCTCACGGAATTAAAAATATAATCTATGTTACTCGGGGATAATGTAGCTGTCTAATGGTCAAAGAATTTTTGAAATCGTCGCAGTAGTTTTCGAGTTATTTCAATACAAACAAAATACAAATCTTTCATTATAATATTAGTATAGAAATCGTTGGTTAACTATGGTCGGATTTCGAGCAATGGGCGACCACTGTTAATTAAGTTAATGAATTATTTTGTTTACCTCATTTAGATGTGTACGTTGTAAACAAATTGGTTATCCAAATTTGGCGACGCCATTTGCAATTCCTTGTACGCTTAATGACCGATTTAAGTTTGGTATGTTTGTTCCGTAAATAGAACTTATATCTATTTTTCCGTAAGTGGATTGACAAATATTTATTCCAAAGCTTAATTTGTACAAATGTTTGATCAACATTGTATGGCAGGAATTAACGCAAGATGGACGCCATTTTAATTTTAAAAATGAGTAAATGTAGCCCATTTTTAAATGATAGACGGAAAAAAAATAAAATAACTTTCAATAATTCGCTTTTAAACTATTCGGTACTTAGAATACAGAAGCGAATCAACAAAACAAAACTGAAATTTAACTTTTTAAAATACAAAACAAAGGCATTTCGAACAAAAAAGCCAGGCCCCGTCCCGTCCATTGTCTAGACATAAAAAAAGTTAAAAGGATTTTAAACAATATGTTTATCTATATTCGGATATTAACAAAAATACCTTAGCTAATGACATTTTGTTTTGTCATCGGTAGATTTGACCGTTTCATTTCGTAATTATTTCTTTTTAATACATTTGTCATCTAAATTTCCTTCTAACTTTTTTTATAAGTTAAAATATGCCAAATTAATAAAACTTTCAAAATAGACCAATACTCATTTAAGCTGCCATATTGGTATACCTGTAGTGTATTGGCTATGGTCTGGTTGTCTATGGGCGTCTCGAGCATCACGCCATGTTGACAGTCGTGACAGACGTCACGCCGGCGAGAGGCGGTGTTGGGTACGATTATAGACGTGGTGATTGAGCCATAATATATCCCTAGGACTGGAACATTACAATACCATATCGATAATAGTGTCTCTTATTCTTAGTAATTAGTAGCTGTTTCTCGCGGCTTTATTCCCGCGAAATTTACAAAAAAAAACTATATTACCCGGTTATAATGTAGCTTCCTAACAGTGAAAGAATTTTTCAAATCGGTTCAGTAGTTTCAAAGATAATACAATATAAACAAACACATCTTTCGTCATTATAATATTTGTATAGAGGACTATTTCCATTGCTTTTAATCTCTTAATAAACATTTTAATAATCTTACCAAAGATATATTATACTGTAGATGGAACACTCGATACCTAAAAGTGAGGCATTTTCTTTGACCTCCGGAGGTCCAATGTAGGGAAATCTCCCTAAGTGTTAACCTCTAAATTACATTTGCCGACATAAAAAGTCGACCGAGTGTAACCTCTTTTCTCAAATTTAAATTGTATTTCATAGTATTTACTAAAGTTTAATATAATAATTAATAGAAACATTTTTAAAACGCTAATTAAAAATTTATAACAACCATAAAACAAAAATGATCTTTGTTAAAAATTATTTGGATTTAAATTGTTTTAAATAAAATAATAATAATGAAAAACGATAATTAACGTTTTAATGAATGTTTTAGTTTATTCTACTGTTTATTTTAAAAATGTAAAAAAATCAAACAATTTCCCAAACTTGGAAATTTTTTTCATGATACTGGCAAGTTTTTTTTTTTTAATAATTTCTTTCTTGGCACGCTTTTTAACGTCAAATTAGTATGGAGTGCTACCTCTATGTATAATATCTCTTTGAATCTTACATTATTATCACTAAATTAAGATTATTTTCCATGTTACTATTCCGTCGAGGATTAGTGGCCATTCCTGTCATTTACGTTATGGCTTAATGTCGTAATTAACCATAGAGTCTGTATTACTGTTGTTTATGATAAAGACGTATGTTTGTCTATGCCTTTGTGGCAGAATATACAAATGCCTTTGTCCGCACGAACTGATATAAATGCATAATGAGATTTGTAACTTGATACTTTCGTGTTTTGTAAGACAATACGCTTCGATTTATGTTAACATGGCATTTTTAATCTTTATTTTAACATTTCATGGAATAAAACTTAATACAGATATGTTTTTAATAAGACTTATAACCTAAAAACTATTCAGTATTTGACAGATTCCCGCCTTTTTGTCAAATCCAAGATGGCGGACATACAATACGAAGTTCACATGCCATCACACCCGAATGTATAGGGTCATAACTAGACCCAATGGTCATGTGGTGCTATTGTTTTTTATTACTTTGGACTCAACGAATCCGTTTTAAATTGATTTCGATACGCGTTGTTGATTTTATTAGTGTCTTTGTCTTTATTTATTTTAAACATGGCGATTGACATTTCAAATAACCTCAAAAATTCTTCTTTCTATTTCAATATTAGACTGTACTGTATTTTTTACAAGTAGAAATTATTTGTTAGTATTTAGCCGTACCTAGAAAACACGTTCAAGATTTTCAAACTTAAGCGAGTCATTCTCTGGTCCCGACGAGCTACCTCCATAAGCGAGAATGATTAGAGGGAAACCTCAATAAGCGAGACAAATATTAATGTCCCTTGGTGTCTCACTTAGCCAGGTTTGACTGTAATTATATTTATAGAATAGTTGCCAATAGCAGGGCTTCCCAAACTTATTTGAAATGTGACGTACTTAGGACTTCGCCATTTCTTACGACGACGACTTCCCCTCAATACAGCCCCAAAAATACTTTCCAATTGTAATACCAGTTTAGTAGCAGATTATCAAAAAAACACTATTAGGACATTTATTTATTTTTATAACAGAAGGTGGCAAACGAGCGGCGTGAACATCGAGGTGGTCAACGAGACATTCGCAACACTAGAGGAACTGCAAATGCGTTACCGGCCTTTTAAACGCCTTTATTTATGCGACGCCCTTGGGACAATGTCATGACGCCCTAGGGCGTCGCGACTCACAGTGTAAAAGCCCTTTTTTTTTTTTTTTAAACGTCAGGAAATGCATTTAGGCACCTCTACGCCGGGCGTGCAATGGCGTAGAGAGTGTGGGACTCGCCGGCCACAGAAGGTGACCGTAATACCCACTAAAACCTGACGGCCCTCACACGTATTACGGCGGGGTCGTGGGCACTGTTTAACGTCCACGACAACAGTGTAAAAGCCCTGGGCTATAGCGTTAGTGGCGCCTGTTTTGAGTCACAATTAAGAGTAGCCAGTAGCTTGTTTATCTAAGTAATTACAAGCTAACTGGCCCAAATTGTTTTTAAAGTGGACTCCGATATGTTATCGTTTATTCGTTAATAGATGGCGACACATGATAGAAGTGTTCTGTCTACTTCTAAAAAGGTTTTAATTAAATAATTGAATACTTTTTTAATATATAAACGTTGTTTGGTTCTTTATATATTTTATATGATAATGCAATTTATATACAATTACTTATAACTTTAGAAAAAAGGAAAATAATTAGAAATTAATTTTAAAGTATTGAAAAAACTAAGCTGTAACGAACGAGCGTATCAAAAAGGTTTATTCAAGCGTAAAATAACATCAAGTTTCAAATATATATCAGAACAAAAAATAACAGATTAAAAATCTAGTCTCAACTAAATACAGCTTAAAAACAAAACCGTATAAATCTGTTTACCGAGAGTAGAGGGCTGTAGCTCGCGTTTATGTCTGCGCGGAATTTAAAAAAAACAAAAGTAGTAGTCTATGTGTTCTTCCTGACTATGTTTAATGGCTTAAAGGTCTTTGTTACCAGGCCATAAAATCTCAACAAAAAAAAAAAAAGACTATGTTTAACATTTTCATATCTTTCGCATTTATAATACAGTCATACCTGGATAAGCAAGTCCAAAGGACCGCGATATTTGTCTTGCTTATAGTGCTTTCTCTCTAATTCGAGTTCCTCGCTTATGTAGCTCGTCGGGACCATAGAGTGACTCTCGCTTACAGAGGTTTCTCGCTTATCAAGGTCTCGCTTATCAAGTTTTGACTGCATTAAAAAGTAAGATGTTTTGTAAAATACGTACCAACAAAGTGACAAAATACAATGAGACCAAATAAAGAAGAACAAACAGGAAATCAATTCACATCCCAAAAATAGAAATCGAACTTTTAAAGAGAAAACTGTCTAATTGATGAAATTGTCAGTAACCAAATATAGGTAATGTAAAATGAGTTTAAAACGAATTTGTAAATTGATCCAGTAAAAGGCAATACGAAACTGTTAAAAGTAATTAGTTTAAATTGAAATTCTAACAAATCGGAATAGAAGGAAAAGGATGTACTCGTCAGATAAAAGTAAAATAAATATCTGGTTTTAGAAGCTAGATAAAAAACAACTACGCAAATTAATAGCAAAATAAATAGCACAGATCAAAAATCGTTATAATAAACTAGTAACATAGATTAAAAGAAGTAGATCGGACATGACATATGTCATACTGACAGCGACTGAGACACATTTATACGAAATATACGTAACGTGACAAAGACAGTGATATAGATCTGTGGTCCCTTTCTCCGTATGCGATTTTGTTTGCTTGGGTCCAGGACCAAGACCCAAACAAATGTGACATATCACATAGTATTGTAGCGCTCCAAGCGTATTTAATGGGAAACTAATTTTTCATACGTCCCAGGCAAAGACTTGAGACATGATGTTATTGGTTCAAAGCCGTAAAGTGATGCACCACGACATACGTATGACGTAGTCTAAGGCATGTTTTGTCCCTCAACCGTATACACTATCGTCACTTCTATACCTTCCTCTTTCTACGTTGATAACTCAATACTCAAATGTCAAACCAAAATAAACTATGAAATATGATTATTCGATACAATTCAATGATTAGAAGAATTTCTCAAGCACAATGCGTGTTCCCGAGCATTTAACACGCTTTATTTGATTGAATGAAATTGTCCCAAATGTCGAATAGTGAGTCATTCACTAGAGTTACTATCATGTTCACCACCGCGTCGTGTTGATTAGAACTGTGCCCTCGGCTTGGTGGACAGTGAAGCTGAGAAAAACGGAAGAGTTTAGTGGGCATGGTCCCAGTCCCTTTCGAAGTATAAATAGAAAGTAGAAAAACTGCGTTTAAAAAAACCGCCTTCCATAACGTAAAAAACATATTTAAATAAAAAGCTTAGAAATTTTCATAGAGCCTATTGTTTAGGCTACGTAAGCCGAGAAAGCAAAAAAGTCCCATTTTTTTCATGTTTATTAGAAATAACTAAAAAACTACTAAATAGTTTTTTTAAACGTAAATATGGGACCAAATGGCAGCTATTTTGCATCGAACAAAAAAAGAATCACGTAAATAGGTTCAGAACTAGCTGCTTAATTTCCGAACATACATTAAAAAAAAACTCATTGACTTGATAACCTCCTTCTGTTGGAAGTCGGTTAAAAAGAAGAAAGAACGGCAATTCTTAGTTCAAACGTAGTACGAAGATATACCACAAATAAACCAACAATTTATAGAAAACAATTTATAATATTTGTTATCGGATTGTAATCATCGAGGCATTAGTTTAATCGAGTCGCTGTCAGAATGATGGATGTATATATGGATGTAACAAATTGTAGGCATTGGTTAAAGCGTTTTTGCATATTGCAGCTTACAAATGCAAGATTCATCTTCGTATATCAACTAGGGTTTGCAATCCCGCATTATCTTGCGGTCATATATAACAATATATGCCAGCGAACATATTTTTTCTGTCACTATATTTGTTGGTTATACAATTAATAAATAAATAGCCGTACTTTCAATTAAATCAAATACTTACTTTCCACTTTATCAGAATAAAAACTGAATTTGGCGGTGTGCATGATACCGCGAAACCGACTCAGTGTGTGCAATTAAGATAAAAACAATAGATTTAAGAACAAATCCTTCTTAAAGCAGGTTGCTGAGTTTATCAAAGCCGTGATTTGCGTCAATTTTCACCGGCTGAAGCTTACAGACGCGAAATACATATGCTGCGGGATTCCGCAGCATATGTATTGCAAACCCTAATACCAATATTTAAGATGGTAATAAATGATATGAAATTTAACTCGTTATAGTTGATTGAAACAATTATTAGGACCGAACAAAAACATATTTATATTAGTAAGTAGAGTAAGCATATGTGTTTAAAAAATGTATTTATTTTTGCGAAAAAAAAACATTGCAAAAATGGCATCGTTAAAAATGATGATGTAATTGAAATGTAGTTCGACCCATGATGGGCTTCATTTCCCGCAACTCCACGACTAGCGCGTATTTTGCGTGACTTTACACATATCTTTGAATATCTTCGCCGATATGTGCAGACATCACGATGTTTTCCTTCAACTAAGAGCGTCGGGTAAATATGTACATCTGAAGATCGAAAAACACATTGGTACATGGCGGTATTCGAACTCGAGACCTGCAGTTTACAAGTCAAGAGCTAAACCCCTGAGCCAACAAGAGAGAAAATCTTAGAAATTGAATTTTAACTCTTTAGACATATCTAAAAAGTACTGTTAAATCTACTTCGATAAGAGTCACCTATTCAAAGATTTCAAACCACTTTAAAACAGTGTAGTTAATTGCATAACAGCGGTCAGTTTGTCGTATTATAACTAGACGGTGACTCGAATAACAGTTAAACTGGTACCAGTTAAATATTTGAACCATGTCGGCTCGCTGCATCACATTGTTTGAAAAACCTTCGATGGACGAGTGATATGTTAATAATATTTGTACGTAGCAATGTTAAACATCTTATTAAATCTATCTCTATTCTTCATTCTTTAAAAAAACAACTATTGTATAAAAATATAAAATTTATAGGTTATATATTTTTTTTGTTAAATACGATTTAAAATAATTCAATAAATTACACAAAATTCGCGTAATAGTTACTACAAAAAAACGAACTAAAAATACGTTTATTTTTCACTATTAAATGATTTACTAGATATTTTACAAATGCGTCATACCGATTTATTCCGAAACGAGAATCAGTGTTATTACTGTTGTACTTTCTACGTTTGGTACATTCATAAAAATTATTCCAAAATACAGAACAACCTTGTTCCTGGTACTTCTTATGACACATAATTTGGTCCAATGAGACCACTGGTCTATATTATTAAGTTCCGAGTGTCCTCCAGTATCGTATAAACGACGACTTATTGGTCCTCCTTTGTCGCAATATTTTTTTACTGTGTCTACTTTCTTGAAAATAAACATACAGAAAATCCTCAACGACAAAATCGTTACCATCCAATTAAAGGTAAAATCGCAAATAGCGAATTATCCGAACAAATATTTGACAAGTTTAACGACTTTCTGTGACATTTAGCAGAATTAAATGAGTCCACTTCCTTGCGAACGTTTTCACGAATTTGCACCGTGTTATTGCCAAGTTTTTGCTCAACAAAAACTAGTACAAAGAATAAGATTATTTTTAGTGACTACCAGTTTTTAGTTAGTCGTTTAATAAATTCTTGGGCGAGGCAAAATAAGTAGCCCGGCATGTGTAGAATGCAATAATAAAAAAGGAACTACTAGATAATTGCTTTTTTTTTACTGGCTAAAAACAATTGAATTGACTAAACAGTTGTACGGCTGTTTTAATAAAAACTTATATTAGCCCAATAACCAGGTACAGATTATAAATAACTAGTTAGCGACCGACGGACTGCTCGGAATTAAAAAAAAAACAGTAACTAATCTCTGTGTAAATCCAGCCATAACTATGTGTCTAGAAACAGATCCGTTGACCTATTTTGGTGTTACTCACAAACAAACAACTATTTATCAAATATTCGCAATTATGTTAGTAAGAAATAGTTTAATTGCATTATTGTTATATTCAATAACTAGCTGTTGTGCGCGAATTCGTCCGCATGGAATTAAATAATATAGCTTATGTTACTCGGGGATAATGTAGCTTTCTAATGGTCAAAGAATTTTTGAAATCCGCCCAGTAGTTCTTGAGTTATTTCAATACAAACGAAAATACAAAGTTTCTCTCTTTATAATATTTATTCAATAATTTATAGCAACTTATGTCCAGACATTAAAGTATGTAGAAACGGCATTAATTAAAAAAAACCCACTTTATCATTGATAAATTAAAAATTAAATTTCTAACAATATTATCTTTTAAGATAAGATAGGACACGATATAAAATAACATTGTAAATTATAAACACCAAACAGTAGACTAGATAAACAATCTTCAAAAATAATGTTTTAAAATTATGCGGGATTTCAAAAACCTAAATCAATCAGAATAAGAAATAAAAAAAACTATTCTTGAATTGATTATTGATCGAAATGCATTCATAATCAATCAGACACGAAGTCAAATATAACTGAATAGTTAGAAAAACATTTATCATATAAAAATCTACAACTAACAACAAAGGTAGAATCTACAAAAGCTATTGACTAGTTTCAATGTCAGAGAATATTTTCTAATGATTAAATTATAAAGGAAAAATACTTGGAAAGTTTACAAGAATTTCTAACACAAACTAATCAAAACCTGCTCAGTTATCTTAAAACAATCTAGATAATAAATGAAAAGTAAACAAAACACCGACGATTATAAGTTCAAGTACATTACGCACTAACCGTTCCACCATCTCGGACGATAAAATTTACATTTCAAGCGAAAACTCGTAAAACTTTACAACAACCATTAACAAGTTTACTACTCTTTAATTAGAACTTGATAAACTTGTAAATAAAATAAAAACAAGCAAACATACCATTGATACGAGAAAAAAAAGACCTCCCGCCTTAAAACAATCGACCATTCAAAGTTATAAACAGTAAGATTTCAAAATCACTCACCACGAACAGCATCTGCATGCAATGGACCACGGAAATCACTTATATACCACGATTCACTAATAATCTTCTTTATTTCCGATACAAAATAAAAACACCGGTCCCAAAACGCACCCTTGTGGAACTCCCGAAAAAATTTTTGTATTGTATTTATTTTCGACGCGTGCGCGTGTTTTGGCGCGTGCTGCACAATAGCAAATGCGTTCGTCTGAGCTCTCTGCGACCGACTGGCTAACGTGCGCCGGCGTCTCTCTCCTCTGTTTACTAAACCCCATGTGGGACTGTATCAAACGCTTCCGTTGAAACTGCATCCTTATTTCTAACATATAAAGTCGATATTGTCTTGTTCAGTTGGATTATTTTCCTTATCTGTGTTAGTAAGTCGGACACTTGTGTTTGTCGTTTGTATGAATGAAAAATAAACTCAAATTCATAGAGCTTTCTGATGGACGCCGTTCGTTTATGTTGTAACCTTAATTAATGTTTTCGACCGCTTGATATGTTGGCGTTAGTCCTCGGGTTTTTAAGTGTTTGTATCGTTTAACAAGTGTGATTCATACAACTCCTTTTGTCTTCTACTTTTGTTTTGCTTTGGGAGAGTTTTGGATAAACACTTCACTTCTATTCATCTCTATACAATAACAGATAGAATCTTCTTGTAAAATCTATTGATATGGTAATTTATTTACATTTATTAAGCGACTAATAGATTCTTCATAATGTAGTTGTAGTTTTTTGTTTCGATTTTAAACCCAAGTAAAGTATTTAAGTTTTGTTGCAGGTCAAAACTAAGCTTAGAGATCTAGGAATTGGGACCCTCTTAAGCCTTGTACCCACCAGGATAGTATTTTAGTCGAGTTGCAAGTAGAAAGTATCCGAACAAAGGATTTACTAATCTACTCCACTAAAATGTTGCTGTTCGGGCACGTTTAGTTACTAAATTACTACCCTAGTGCGTATGTTTAGGCTTAAACGAGGCCGAACAGTAGTAAACCCTTTGTTCGCATAAATGCTACTTGCTACTCGACTAAAATACTATCCTGGTGCGAACAAGGCTTTAGGTTTAATAGTAACTCTATTTCTATTGTTTCCTATTATTTTTCCTTATAACGGTAATCTTAATTTTAGTAAGGTAATTAAAACTAACGTTTTCCTTGTCAATACCGCACCGAACTGAGTCATAATTTATTTAAATTATACTACACTCGTAAGAATAGAATGAGAAGAAAAGTTGCGCAAAGATTGTTTGTGGTTTATAGAAGTTTATTTAACCTTAAATTGTGAAAGAATTAATAAATAACAAGGTCACTATGACTACATCTTACGTCTTACTTATGCTATGCTTAAAGTTATCTCCGAAACAGCTGAACGGACCGCGATGAAATTTTGCACAGATTTGGAACATAGTATGGAAATACACATAGGCTACTTATTATATTTTCTTTTAATTGCAGAGGCCCGAGTGACACCTAGTAGTCTATTCTATGTATATAAAAGAGTAGATGGAAATCTTAAAATCAGCGCACAGCCAAAACTACTAGGTCTAGAGACTTGAAATTTTGTACAGAGGTTACTGTTACTACGTAGGTGTGCACTAAGAAAGGATTTTAAGATATTCGACCCTAAGGGTCCGAAATGGGGGTCCAAAGTTTGTATGGAATCTTAAAAACTTGAAATTTTGCTTAAGGGTTTCTATTACTTTTTCAGATTTATTTTGTAAAAGTTTCACGCGGACGAAGTCGCTGGCGACCGCTGGTAGTTTATAAAATAATATACAGTAACCTTACCACAGAACTTTTTTCTTTTATGTAATAACTTCGCTACGGAATAAAGACTTAGTTTAATGCAGATGAAGCTGCGGGCTTTAACTAGTATGGAATATTGCATGAATCATAGTTGGCCAATGAAATTGTCAGTTACATATCTTAATAGGTTCTTTGTGCTCCATGTCTGTGGTCGAGTTGCATATGAATACTTTAAATGTGTAATTGCAACTTACTTGAGAAAGTTATATGAAATTATCTTCATTTCCCTACATATCTAGTTACTTTAATATCACTATAATGTCTTCCAATTTCTTTGTAAGTTTGTAGTTTCACAGTTCAAATATGTTTAAATTCTTGGAATGTTGATAACTAGAGTTTGAACTTTGAACATACGTTATCTGACTATTAATTAGTTACCCTTTGAAGTTTTGAAGTTCTTAATTGATCATTAACAAAAACCTTCAGTGTTTTAGTATGGGTAATCTCTCTGAATCTACTAATTATAATGTTTAAATGTCAATTAACTATAGGTACAATACTTAGTAAAGTGAAACAGCAAATAACCTCCTTCTATTGGAAGTTTTTTTGTAGGAGAAGGGGGCAAACGGGCAGCGGATCAACTAAATTCAATGCCCATGGACATCTGCAACGCCAGAGGAACCACAGATGTGCTGCCAGTAAGGAGTCCGTTAAAAAGTACATTACCGCTATAATTTTGGAAACTATAAAAATAAAAGTAACAGAATAATTTCTATTCTTTCTCACGAAGTTTGAGTTGCTATAAATGTTTATAGCAGGTATGGAGCATTCAATCCTGTGACGTCATAAACCCGGGGCCAATGACGGTCAACAACCATAAAACGTACAAAACCTATTGCGCATTTGTTTGCCTTTTTACTGTTTGATAGAGATATATAAAAATGGTCCGTGTAAGCTATAATTACCAGAAATAAATTAATAACATCGTAAACTAATTAAATTTAGCAAAGCTCTTTTTGTCCTATCTGCATTGATTAATGCAGTTTTTAGATGAAACTTAATAGTTGTTGATTGGTTTTTGACCATAATTTATAATGAACTAGCGACCCCCTCCGGCTTCTCAAGGGTGCAATGCTGATACTAAATACACTACAGAAAAACTTTGAAGTATATAACAGCCATACTATCAATAATATCACCCGTGCGAAGCCGGGGCGGGTCGCTAGTTATATAAACATTAAAACCTTCTTCTTCAATGACTCGATTAAAAAAACTGCATCAAAATCCGTTGCGTAGTTTTAAAGATTTAAGCATACATAGGGATATAGGGACAGAGAAAGAGACTTTGTTTTATACTATGTAGTGACAAGTAAAAAATATTTTTTTATTAAAAATATCTTTATGCATTTCTCTAAATTATATTCAACTATGACTTTTTATTTTACGTTGAACAATACGCGCATTTTCCTAATTTAAAAAAGGTACTCTCACTTAATATGATATTTAATTTATTTCTAAACGTAACTATAGATCGTGCTTTGAACTCCCGTGTTACCGTTACGTTACAAAATATAAGCCGATACAATGCCCACAATGCCAGAACGGTAATGTCTATGTCAGTGATTCTCAAAGTCATCCAGGGGGTCCACGAAAGTGTATAATGGAGGAATAAATATTCATATTAGGAATAGATTAGCAAAGAAGTTAAGCAAAGCGTTCATAGAACATGAAAACGGATAAGGAACCTAGGGACTACCCAAATTATATGCACTGTAAAGTGATTCGATAGAACATCAAAAATGTATGGATCTGACAATGACGTTCGATATCTCATGTGACAAGCATATGACTAATCGAATGTTATTGTCAGTTTCATGCTTTTTTGTCGTAGAAAGAGAAAGATATAGAAGTAGCAATACCGTATACGGTTGAGGGACAAAACATGCCTTAGACTACGTCATACGTACGTCGTGTGTGCATCACTTTACGGCTTTAAACCAGTGTTTCTCAGTCGCTGTCAGTTTGACATATGTCATGTTCGATCTGCTTCTTTTAATCTATGTTTTTTTCGATTCCATCAGCGACATCGTCAATCGAAAGATACTTTGGGTGGCCCCGTGGAATTCCCCGGGGAAAGAATCTAATATTGATATGAATAAGTACTTCTATTAAGACCAAATTAACGTATTTATAGTAGAAATGAGAGATTACCATGTACCCAAATAGAAGAAGCCTTTGCCTAAATTTTGTTTTACGGGGGATGAGTTTTTGTCTATGAAACTTTGAGAATCTCTGTTGTTAGTTATTAACTATGAGGAAGTCCCGCAACCGGTTCGATTATTGATCAATAAATATGCTGAAAGCATGTGTGCTATTCTATGAGGTTTTTGTATACGCATTGTTTTTGTTTTGATTATCATTTCTTAATAATTTTATTTAAATAGATAATGAGGCTTAATTTATAGAGATTTTTTGACTGTTAATGGCTTTTTAATTTCTGTTAATTAAGTACGAGTAGAGTTAATAATAATATTATAAAAAGAATAACATTGTATTTTTTTATTTATTGAAATAACTCAAGAACTACTGAACAGTTTGTCATATTGAAAAAAATGGGACCAAATGACACGCACTACCTTTGCATTCAAAAAAAGGGTATTGTGAAAATCGAACCACCAGGAGTCGAGATATTAGCTAACATAAAAATACAGACGAATTGAGAACCTCCTAGTTTTTGGAAGTCGCTTAAAAATAAAAAAAAAATCTACCGAGTCAAAAGATCCATTAAAAATACCCAAAAGAGAACACTAATAACTTTCAAGTCAACAATAATACTTTAAATGTTTTTTAAAAACAAAACATCATTAGAGAATGACAACAATGACAAACAATTGTTATGATTCATAATTAAAGATGACATAATCATTAAAAACAAAAATAAATGCGAAAATTACAATTAATGCATGTTTGTTTGAAAATAACCTAGAAACGGCTTAAATCTTGGTGATAATAGATGTAGAATATAGTCTGGAGGAGGTTACTTTTTAGTTTCGAACAGACAGAGTCACTTGTGACAGCTAGTCAACAAATCTGAATACAATAATAGTCCATTGTCCATTGCAATAGAGTTCAAAGTCCTTGACATGACTAACCCTTGTATCAAAGAATGCATACACATTTGCATACATCTTCATCGGAAGTTACATCAACTGTAATGCAATTTCAACTTTGTTCCTATTAATTAAAGTTGAATTTTCCTTGACATTATAAAGTAGTTAATCTGTTTTTGTCAAATGTACAGTTAAGATGAACTCGGCTAGACGTCGTTTATGATTTTTAATCAAGTTATTTGTAGCGGAACGTATTTGTAATTATACTATGATTTTAAAAAGAAATAATGCATTGATTTTTACATAATAATGAAAGTTCCACACTACAATGTAAATTTGTATTTTTTTTATGTTGCAAAGGAGCAAGCGGTAACCTGGATTAGCTGAAATAGCGAAGCGACCGCTGCCCATAGACATCTGCAATTGCAGATGCGTTGTCTACCATTAATCTACGGAGGAGACGCACAGCAAGAAGATAATTCCTCTTCCTATGCGTCCCCTTTCCCTCTCCTTCTAAGGAAATGAAGAAAGGGGAAGTAGACTAAAATTAAGCTTCCGGCACCACACTCGTCAGACGAAACATAGAATAGCTTCCATTTGACGCCTGTTTTCTGTGTGTGTGGTATGTCACCGGGCGAGCTAATTCGTGCGAAAATGTTAAAGCGGGCTCTACCACTGTTGTAAAACTGGCAGATACAATTATTTAAATGGGACTTTAACATAATTAACTTTTCATAAAAACAAAGTAAGTTACTCTATTCTTTATTACTCTGTGTAACCTTCAATAATAATTCAACCTTATTAAATCTAAATTTCTTGATAATTATAAACCATTGTAAACAAAATTATAATCTTAAATTCTTTCTAATCTACAGACCTACAGATTATATTAACCACTATGTCATTAAATTAAAGACGTAATTAGAGGACACACCTTCTTTGTATAGATTAGTGGATTTTATAACGTAGTCACGCCGTAGGACACTGCGGGAGTCAACCATTTAGCCGGCTCTTTTAGTGTGTTTTTACTATAAGAAGTTTACGCTGAGGGTCTACATTATTGACTTAACTATTTTGAATAAAATATTGTCTCTAATTCAATAATTCAGCTAACTATAAAAAACTATTTTTTTAAAGCATAAATAGCATTTATCCGAACAAAGGATTTACTAATCTACTCTACTAAAATGTTGCTGTTCGGACACGTTTAGATACTAAATTATTACCCTAGTGCGATTAGGCTTAAACGAGTCCGAACAGTAGTAAATCCTTTGTTCGGATAAATGATACTTGCTACTCGACTATAATACTATCCTGGTGCGAACAAGGCTTAAGTCATAATGGTTTGGAAATACCTCTGAGGATAGTTCCACAACGAGGCTGTGCGAAAAAAGTATACGCAAAAACATCATAGTCGTAAATTACTCGTAAATCTTTGATTTGTGATCGAATTTCGAACTATAGTCGACTTGTTAATTTTCTAGGATACCAGGATATCATGACATTATTAGAGTTAATATTAAATCTAACAAATCATCCAGATTATATCTTGACATGGATAGTTGTTTATGAGAAAGTATATTCCGGTAATAGGCCCTTGAACTTGTCAGTATCAAGTGTTCCGCTTGTATATTGATTGTTGACACTATTCGAATCTAGAACATAATGTTCTGTTGTTACCTTATTTACTTGCTATTATCGTTCTATCTAATACTAGCGACCCGCCCCGGCTTCGCACGGGTTCAATTATTGTTAGTATGGCTGTTAAATACAATGTTCACAGTTTTTCTGTAGTGTATTTAGTATCAGTTTTGCACCCGTGCGAAGCCGGGGCGGGTCGCTAGTTGCGACTATAATTTGAGATTTAAACTATTCTATCTCTCAAGTTGGATCGAACTGCACATGGTGTGCGAATTTTATTGTAATCGATTAAGTGGTTTACACATTCGACAAGTCATTCATTTTTGACGTGCGCTCTCCTTTGGATAACACCCTGTTTGCGACTTCGTCTGCGTGGATTTAAAAAATATAGCCTATGTTACTCAGGGATAATATAGTTTTCTAATGGTGAAAGAATTTTTGAGATCTGCCCAGTAGTTTTTGAGTTATTTCAATATTCAAAATACAAATCATTTCTCTTTATAATATTAAGATAGATTATAAAGAGAAAAATAATATATTTAATAAATTTAATTTAACTCAAAAACTACGGGGCCGATTCCAAAAAATCTTTCACCATTAGAAAGCTACATTATCCCCGAGTAACTTAGTTTATATTTTTTTATTCCACGCGTTCGAAGTCGCGAACAACAGCTAGTCTATATCTAAAGGCGGTAAACGTAATTAAGATTGCCGTATACATCAAACTTGTTCGGTGTACTCGGCTTATTAATCTCCTGGTAGGAAACGTTTACAGCGCCCTCTACCTTATCGTTACAAATTCATGTTTTATTAACGTTTATTACAAACTATTAATCTCTTAGAACTGATAAACTACGTTAATTTGATCATAATTACTGCGATATTCGAGAAAGAAAACATTTTCTAGTAAAACCAATGATAAGGAGAAATTAATCTATACAGTCAAACCTCAATAAGTGAGACTTGGATTAGCAAGAAACCTCTTTAATAATAAGTCATTCTATGGTCCCGAGCTACCTCCATAAAGTCTTGTACGCACCAGGATAGTATTTTAATCGAGTAGCAAGTATCCGAACAAAGGATTTACTAATCTATTCTACTAAAATGTTGCTGTTCAAACATTTAGTTACTAAATTACTACCCTAGTGCGTAGGTTTAGGCTTAAACGAGTCCGAAAAGTAGTAAATCCTTTGATCGGATACTACTTGCTATTCGACTAAAATACTATCCTGGTGCGAACAAGGCTTAAGCGAGAAACACTGATTACAGAGAAACCTCTAGAAGCGAGACAAATATCCTTATCCAGGTTCAACTGTAATTTAATTATCTTTATACAAAACAACATTTATAATACTCGATTAAAATAAAATAAAAATCCAAATCAAAGAACTAGCTGTCGTTCGAGACTCCGCACGGAACTAAAAAAATATAGTAATTAGCCTATGTATTCTTCCCTACTATGTCTACATCTGTGCAAAATTTAACAGTGGTAGAGCCCGGTTCATCATCGCAAGAATTGTCCGGCTCGCCCGCTGACATACCACACACACACAGAAGACACGCGTCAAATGGAAGCTATTCCGTGTAGTCTGACGAGTATGGTGCCGGATGCCTATTTTAGTCCACATTCTCTTCCTATCATTTCCTTATAAAGGGAAGTGGATTGATGGGGAAGGGGACGCATAGGAAGAGGTATTATCCTCATGCTGTGCGTCTCCTTCGTAGATTAAGGGCAACGCATCTGCAATTGCAGATGTCTATGTGTAGCGGTCGCTTCGGATTTTTCAGCGAATCCTGGTGGCCACTTGCTCGTTTGCCACTTTGTATTATAAAAAAAACAAATTCCGTTAAGCAGTATCGAACTTTCATCATCGTCATCATCACTAGCTCACTAGACGTCCCCACTGAGGGGCTCGAAGCCTACCCTAAGGGGTAATTAGGCCACAGTCCATCGCGCTGGCCCAGTGCGGGTCGACTTCATACATATCTTTGAATTTCTTCGCCGATATGTGCAGGCATCACAATGTTTTCCTTCACCGTAAGAGCGTCGGGTAAATATGTACTTATGAAATTCGAAAATCGAAAAACAGACTGGTACCTAGTAGGATTCGAAGTCGGAACCTGTACAAGTCCAGAGCTTAACCCATGAACCACCGACGCTCTAACAACGTATCTCTCGTTACTTTCGCGTTTATAATATGTAAGAAAGATACAAAGTAAAATCGTGTAACTACATACCGAAGGTGTTTATTTTTACACCGTACGTAAGAAAGCCGGAACACTTTCCTGTTTGCGTTAACGGAAATGTTTCAGTACAAATGAAAATATTGTATCGTTTCTAAAGAAACAATTAATATCAGGATGTTAGAAACAAGAATTGATATTAAATGTTTAATGTTTCCTGAGTACGTTTTAATGGTTTATTTAGAGCCGGATTTTGATCTTCATTTATAAAATAAATTTGGATCATAATCTTAATATATCTTATGTTAAGAGCGTCGGTGGCTCAGGGGTTTAGGTCTTGACTTGTAAACTGCAGGTCCCGAGTTCGATCCCGTCATACCAATGTGTTTTTCGATTTTCATATGTACATATTTACCCGACGCTCTTACGGTGAAGGAAAACGTCGTGATGTCTGCACATATCGGCGAAGAAGTTCAAAGATTATATTCACGCAAAATACGCGCTAGTCGTGGAGTTGCGCAAAATGTAGCCCATCATAAGTCGAGCCTTACCTTTATATCTCATGTCAGAAAGTCAAAGAATTAAATTACCTTAATTTACGATCTAATATAGTAAAGTAAATTATCACAAATGAGCTATTATTTTAGTATGTTGCTGTCAAAAACGGCATTTAGAGCTACAAATAAAATTCATTCTATATGCTACATTATACTGGGTTACCAAAAGTACATTAGCTACGAAGCTATTCTATAGCGAACGTCAAAAATGTATGAAACTGACAAAGACGTTCGGTAATTCACACATGACTTATCGAATGTGAATATCAGTTTTATACATTTTTGTAGATTCCATCAGCGATATCGCTTACTGTGGGTAGCCCCGCTGGAGTAATTACATTTTTTAAATTAAAAATAGACCGTACGAAGCTGGGATAAGCTACTAGTGTATACAATATTGAATGTATTTTATGAGAGTGCAAAACACTTGACTCGTCCCCGTTGTAACCGCGAAATGCGTTCGCGTAATGAATCCGGCCTCCGAGCATTATTTACGATATTTTTAACGTTCTATATCTTCCTTATAACAAAATGGTTTACAATAAGAATAATTTACTAAAGCACTAAAAACCTACGCAATTTATTAACTAGTACTGGGGACCTGGGTTTACCAAACATGCGCTACAAAGCGATTCCATAGCTAACATCAAATGTGTAAGGAAATGGGGGGGTAATTACTTTTCGATTGGCTATATCGCCGATGGAATCGACGAATGTACAATACTTTGGTTCACCCCCTGATGATGACGTTTTATATCTCACATGTGACAAGCACATGACCTACCGAATGTCATTGTCAGTTTCATGTCAATACTGTCGAAAGCCCATTATAAGCGACTATTAATAAGGGTATCGGTACTAAGGGACCACTTAAGTAACTCAAAGACTCCGAGTGCTATATCTATACTAATATTATAAAGAGAGAAACTTTGTATTTTTGAATTTTTGTATATTTGTTTGTATTGAAATAACTCAAGAACTACTCGGCCGATTCCAAAAATTCTTTCACCATTAGAAAGCTACATTATCCCCGAGTAACATAGGCTATATTATTTCATTTCACGCAGACGAAGTTGCGAGCAACAGCTAGTTATTTATATTTAAATGTCAAGAAAGAGCTAAATATTTCTTTTAAAGTATTAACAATGCTAATAAATCCAAGCTGGTGAAAACATGTCAACCCTTTTTTACTAAAACCAAAAACCCTTTTCGTAAAATCCCGAAAATGTTAATGACAAATACTTCGCGACTTATTTTTGTTACCTTTCTCTGAAACATGAGAATGCCGGAACACATTCTTTTAAAAGAATACAAAAAGATTTATAAAACTGTAAAAAAAGCTTTTGTATTCTTTACATTTAAAATAATAAAAAGTTTATAGTATAGACTATAAATAAGAAAGTTTTATTTACAAAAAATAAACATAAAATACTAATATGCAAATGCGAATTATGATTTTTTTATATTACAAAGTTGCAAACGAGCAAGCGGCCACCTGGATTCGCTGAAATAGCGAAGCGATCGCTGCCCATAGACATCTGCAAATGCAGATGCGTTGCCTACCCTTAATCTACGGAGGAGACGCACAGCAAGAGGATAATTCCTCTTCCGATACGCCCCTCCTCCGCCATATCCACTTCCCCTTCCCATTTCCTTATAAGAAAAGGATAGGAAGGGAAAGTGGACTAAAATTAGGCCTCCGGCACCAAACTCTTCAGTCGAAACACGGAATAGCTTCCATTTGAGGCCTCTCTTCTGTGTGGTCGTGGTATTTCAAACGAGCCGGACAATTCGTGCGATGATGTTGAATCAGATTCTACCACTAAATCCTACTACGGTGAATAGATTTTTGATGGCAACTCCGAAAAGGATTTTGATATTTGCACAGATGTAGAACATAGACTGAAAGAACACATAGGCTACTAACTATTTACTTAACTCTACACGGAATCGCGGGCGACAGCAAGAACTAACAATGACAATATATCATTAAGTAAACATCGCTGAGAGATATCACATGAACTTTATATGAGAACGGGGATCAATCGCACAATTGAATTCAATAGACGATTGATTTAAAATACTACGAAACAAACGATCTCTCCGTTATTATGCTACTCTAGTGGTTCGGGATCCTGGAAGCGGTAGACCTCAGTTATTATTTAAAAGATTTATTGATATACGATAAAAAAAATAAGTCACTTTGTATATTACATTTGTAAAATAATTTGTTTATCTGTAAGAAAATAAATGGCTTTATTATTATTATTGATATACGATTAGAAAGGACTCGTACTATAAGCGAATGTGTATACGAGTAGTATAGTGCATACGAGTCCTATCTAATAGTATATTAATAAATCTTTTCAATATAACTGAAGTCTGCCGCTTCCAGGATCCCCTCTATGTGATGCACGAGGTTGTCATTCAAGATAGTGCCGTAGCTATTGGCATTGTGGGGCAGTGCCCTACGTTGAAATAACAATGCCCTAATTAAAAAAAAATATATAAATATTTTTTTGTTCATAGTTTGACAGAAAAAAATTGTAGCTATATTAACTTGTCTGTAAACTTTTGGTTTGTTATGGTTACCTACCTCAAATTGGAGTCAAGCTTCAATCCTAGGCTACCCAAAGTCCATGCGGTACAAAGCGATACGATAGCGAACATCAAAAATGTATGAAACTGACAATGACGTTCGATATCTCACACGTGACAAGTACATGACTTTCCGAATGTCATTGTCGTTGTCATTTTTGTCGATTGCAACAGCGATATCGACAAGCAAAAGATGCTTTGGGTAACTCACCTTTTTTATGTCAGGAAATGCGTTTACGCACCCCTACGCCGGGCGGTGCAATGGCGTAGAGAGTGTGGGACACGCTGGCCACAGAAGGTGACCGGAATACCCATTAAAACCTGACCGCCCTCAAACGTATTACGGCGGGGTCGTGGGCACTGTTTAACGTCCGCGACCTGGATAACTCCCCTGGTCCAAGGGTGATCTATCCGTCATATCATCCTCCATAATATATGAAAGTTAATTCATTCAATATTCATTCTATACTAATACTAGCGGTCGCCAGCGACTTCGTCCGCTTGAAGTTTAGAAATTCAAAACAAAGTTTTATAT
>QDHC01001039.1:471302-513818 GCA_013186455.1 Papilio dardanus tibullus
AAGTCTCTAGACTCAGTAGTTTTGGCTGTGCGCTGATTTTAAGAAACCCCTCTACTCTTTTATATATATAGATTATTAAGAGGAAAACTTTGGTATTTTTGCATGTATTGAAATAACTCAGATACTTGGGCGATATCAAAAATTCTTTCATTAATATAAAGCTACATTATCCCCGAATAACATGGGACATATTTTTCAATGCCACTCGGACGAAGTCGGGAACAACAGCTATAATATTATAAAGAGGAAAACTTTGGTATTTTTGTATGTATTGAAATAACTCAAGAACTACTGGGCCGATTTAAAAAACTCTTTCACCATTAGAAAGCTACATTATCCCCGAGTAACATAGGCTATATTTTTTAATACCAGGCGGACGAAATCGACTAAAACAGCTAGTACTAAAGTCAAGGACATAATATTCTAAATTACGTTGAACACAAGTATGTAGTATAAATAGATTCTGCCTAATCTTATGCGCGTCGTGCGCCGAAACATGCCTTATCACTTTCCTAAGAATTTATCTAACGCACAGAGTGGCTACCGACAGAGGGTAACTTTACGGCAAAATATAACTACGGCTAATAATCTTTGTTTATAATTAGGAGTAAACTCTGATAATCAATACACTGTATATTACTTAAGTTATAATTTAATTTGATTTATAATAAATTTAATACAAGAGAATGTTCAAAAATGTGTTTACAAAGATGTCATTGTGTCCAATTCGGTAGTAATATTAAAGTAACGGCACGAACCGAGGTTCCTGAGGAAGCTTTCCAGCTTAGTTACTCTTAAACAAGGTTTATGCCTTGTGCGCACCAGGATAGTATTTTAGACGAGTAGCAAGTAGCAAGTAGCCGAACAAAGGATTTACTAATATACTCTTCTAAATTGTTGCTGTTCGGACAAGACAGTTGTTTGAAAAACTGTTACTTGCTACCCGACTAAAATACTATCCTGATGCGAACAAGACTTAAGGCTAAGCGCCATCTGCGCCCTGCCACCTCAAGACCGGTGCATCTGTTAATGCCTCATCTAGGCAAACAGTCAACTTCAGTCACAAAAAAAAATTGTGTAGTGTCCTTTGCCGAAAAAAAATTTTTTTTTAGTTAGTCGCAGCGGCTTTGTTTCCGCAACACCACGACTGGCGCGTATTTTGCGTACTTTTATTCTAAGTATTTCGTTAGTTAACACTTTTATATTAATAGAGTATGAACATAAACTAAAAACAACCTTTTAATATTTATAACCTCTACAGGTTAGTTACACTATGTCATGTAAAATTAGCCGTTTATTTTTAAAGGGTCTGTAGCTCTCAACATTCCCCTGTTATCAGTAGACAGGGAGACGACTAGCTTTGACGCCCCGGCCTCGCCCGATAGCTGCTACAACCTTACAACCTTATATACATATATAGGGTGACCATGATATAACAATGTTTTAATTGTATATTTTTTTCTGTGTTCAATTAAAAAAAAGTTGACTTACAAAATCTTTGTTACTTTGACTAGTATAATAAAATTACTATTGAAATAAAAATTAAATTTATCTAATTTAATAGGTTTTTTTCGCGTTCTTCAATGATTATTTTAGTAGCCGTCTTTTTTTTATAATTTTTAGAATCTTTTTTTTTATTTCTTAGCGTCATGGTCAACGTTACAAGGATTTATCCTCAGTCCTCAGACGATTAGACGAAGGTTGACAACTATTTGAAATTCGAATGTTTTGAACTCACAGATAAGCAAACTTTTTTGACAGGAGGCGCCACTTTATCAATTTTGGCGGGAACAAATTTTTATCTGTGGACATTAATACATTATTGTTTTTTTTTAAACACTAAGAAGGCAACAGCATGGATACTAAACATTGTAAATAAACAATACCATATTATTATGCAATATAACTCGAAAGTAAAAGAAAATCTAACGAGGGCTTTTAACTTTTTAAATAACGAAATCAAAACAAATAGAAATAAGCCATTAGACAGTCATAAAATAAAAACAAAAATAATAAAATAATTTTACAATAATTATCTTATTGTTTTGAAAACGTAGTTTATTAATATTTCTTTAAATGTAACAGATGGTCAACAACTGTCATTTAAAAAGTAGAAAAATGTAATATAAAAAAGGTTATCCATAATTAACAGGGCCAGACGTCCCGTTTTACAGTCATGTGACTCGGAGTCCACGGAATAATCTCGTCAAATTGTCCCGTTGTCGAAAACCGCGCGAAAATTTGGATAGTCGAGTCGGCCGGCGTGGTGTGCGAGGACCACAGAGTACATTATACGACGAGGGCGAGACCGCATTGCACCGATCGTGTGAAACTATAGTTGTCACGTTTTGAGTCTTAAAAAAAACATGGTCAATTTGCCCTTTTCGCCCTACGTAGTATACAATATGTACTCTCCCATACATCTATCAATTAAGCCTTGTTCGCACCAGGATAGTATTTTAGTCGAGTAGCAAGTAGTATTTATCCGAACAAAGGAGTCACTACTGTTCGGACTCGTTTAAGCCTAAACCTACGCACTAGGGTAGTAATTTAGTAACTAAACGTGTCCGAACATCAACATTTTAGTAGAATAGATTAGTAAATCCTTTGTTCGGATAAATGCTACTTGCTACTCGACTAAAATACTATCCTGGTGCGAACAAGGCTTCATATCTGAATTAACTCCCCCCTTAAATATATTTTATTTCTCACAATCAACCAAGTATAACAAATAACAACCAAAATAATAATTTGTACGAAATAACCCATCCTTGACTTTCTTCCGTTTTTTTCCTTAAAAAGATTCCCACAGGAATCTTTGGCGCGAAACGACTAGTTTACAAACTAGAAAATTTCAACTTTATTACAAAGAAATAGAATAAAAATTCCATTGCGTACTTATTTAAAAGTAAAAATATAAAGCAGAAATTAATTTGATCAAAAATTAAATATTATTTTATTTATAACACAATGTAATTTAAACTTTAACAAAAATAAATAAGAACTAAATTTATTTGACAATAATTATGTGTAGCAAAATATAACATGAGAAAGGAGTTTCTAATTCCGACTTTATTGGCAAGAGTTAAAGTTTAAATTTCCTAAAATGTCATCGTCACATTTGACCGACTTTCTCACACCTGTCTTTATGCCAAGACGACAGTCGGCAACAAATGTTTTAAACCGGAACAAAACGTTTTTATGTTTTTAATTTGTTATTTTAGCATTTAAATTGGTTTATGTTTTTTTTTATTTTGTTTATGTGTAAATAATTATAAAGAAGTTTTTTTGTAATATTTCACAGTAGTACTTAAACTATTATTTTATTGCGCTTAGTAAATAGTATACGAAAAAATTTTGAAACTGTCCAAAAAAGTAATTTTTATGTTTAAATACAATAAAGTGACCAAACAATAATTTCGACCACCACCACAACGGCGTTGGTGGTGTAATGGTCAGCATAGTTGCCTTCCAAGCAGTTGATCCGGGTTCGATTCCCGGCCAACGCACGCTTTTTGTTCATTTTTACATTTAGAAAGTTCATAATATTTATATTGAAATATTTCAATGTCTTACTAAATCAATAATATCCAAATTTTATTCTTTATTTTTTTCTATTAGAACTTTTAAGAAAAAAGTTTTCCTTTTTTGGCAAGAGATGGCGACACCACATCGGCGATTTATTTAAAAAAAGTCAGTTACCACTTTTCAATTTTAATCAGAAACATCTCCTTATATGTAAAAGATATAGCATATTTTTCTCTGTCCATGTTCACTTTCTTTAAACGATTACACTGATCTTTATAATAAATGGACAAGTCATTGCTTGGAAATGACAGTTTTTGCCGCGTTCCGATTTTAAAGTGCCTGTTGACGCAACTGACATTTAATTCAAATTATTTCAACTTATCTACCACTGGAAACCACTACGATTATCACCAAAATGGCGAAATAAGTCTTTTAAGCTAGACAGTACATTATAAAATCGATTTAACAAACTGTTTAGTGATTCCCACAGGGGTTATGTTTCATGTTCACTGACCTACCGCAACATAACCTTGCATATAGTGTTACGGATGTGTGCGACTTATATTCCCTGTATCTTAATAGTGCATCCAGTAGAAAATACTAAATTAAGCTAATTAGTCAATTTTAAAATACTGAAACTGCATTCTAAATAACAACGTCATAGACCTAGCTTGTTTAATTTTTATAGACGTTTTGGTATCATAGAAGACGGGCGTAAAATGGAAGCGATTCCGTGTTTCGTCTGATGAGTGTGGTACTGGAGGACGTATTTTAGTTAACGGCCTTATGCCGAAGCAAAATTATGGTTTTTGCGCGAACTCGGTCTAATGAAGCCGTACGGTTAGGAAATGATGGGATGGGGAAGTGGATTGGCGGGGGAGGCGACGCATAGGTAGCGGAATTATCCTCTTGGTGTGCGTCTCCTCCTCCGTAGATTAAGGTAGGCAACGCATCTGCAATTGCAGATGTCTATGGACAGCGGTCGCTTCGCTATTTGCGGTGCTTCGCGGTGGCCGCTTGCTCGTTTGACGCTTTATAATATAAAAGAAAATCTTAAACTGCGCTTACTTTATACTTCGTATCCATATTCGGCCGGCCAAGAGTAGAGTGAATATACCGTAGTATTGTATTTTTGTGTTTTGAAATAACTCAAAAACTACAAAACCGATTTCGAAAATTCTTTCACCATTAGAAAGCTACATTATCACTGAGTGACGTAGGTTATATTTTTTAATTCCGCGCAGACGACATTGCGGTCAATAGGTAGTGTTTAATATATCTGATTAAAATTCAGAGCTAGTGTGCCATTGTTGAGCGGCTTGCTTTATGGTACTATGTAAAAAGTATGACATATTATTGTTAGAAACGGTGACTGTGATAACTTTTTCGGAGTTCTCAGTAAGTCTCTAATAGTATGACAATGTCATGATGGAATCGAACCTGTTTTCCTCTATAGATATGTTAATTCGAGAACTACAATACAATGGGAATCATGTCAATAATTGTTGACCTTGACTTCGGCGAACTTATCATCCCATCAACCGCTTATGATCCATTTTTCGCTTAAAATAGGTTAAAGACCAAGATGCAACCTGCACGTATCAACGAAGAAACTCAAAGACATGTGTGAAGTCACGCAAAATACGCGCTAGTCGTGGAGTGAAGGAAAAATCTTGGCTATCACGGGTCGAAATACGCTATAAAACACATAGGTTAAATGTAGGGTCAACCATAATGTTCAACCATTAGCGTAGGGCTATTACCTAAAATATTAAATTAAAAAAAAACCAACGTTCAAAGCCAAAATGTGGCGAAAGGGAAAAATAAGAATACAAAAATACAAAAAAAAATCCTAACCTAATTAACAACCTCTTACTTAACCTCAGTTAATTAAACGAATAAATAAAGCCAAACTTGCATAAGCGATAAACCTCTATAAGCAAGAATCATTGTCTAGTCCCTGCGTACAACCTTCATAAACGAAAAACCTAATTAGATAGAAACCTCTAAAAAAGCGAGCGAGAGTAAGAAAAATATCGCGATTCCTCTGACTCTTGTTTAGCCACGTTCTACTGTATTTTTAATCTTTTTAGTCACAGGAAAGTACTTGATTGTTCTAGAAAAAATAATCATTTCAAACAGGTCGTCAGTACAATAGCTGTCAAATGATACTAGACATGTCTGGGGTATGTTAAGCATGACTAATGACATGACAATCTCGTCCTGATGTTCAGAAAGACCACTGACCTCAAGACTAGACTATAAGCTGTGGTATACCTAAATCCAGACAAGAGCGTCAGTGGCTCAGGGCTTTAGCTCTTTACTTGTGATCTGCAGATCCCGAATTCGAATCGTTTTTTGATCATCGAATTCCATGTGTACATATTTACCCGGCACTCTTACGATGAAGGAAAACATCGTGATGCAATCTACACATAACGGCGAAGAAAACCCTAACTGTCCCCCCTGTATACGAGCTTGCCTGGATTTCGGTCATTTGGGCCTTAAGTAGTAAAGTCTTCCCTTTAGCCTTGTACACACTAGGAAAGTATTTTAGTCGAGTAGCAAGTAGCAAGCATCCGAACAAAGGATTAACTAACCTATTCAACTATAATGTTGCTGTTCGGACATGTTTAGTTACTAAATTACTACCCTAGTGCGTAGGTTTAGCCTTAAACGAGTCCGAACAGTAGTATATCCTTTGTTCGGATAAATGCTACTTTCTACTCCACTAAAATACTATCCTGGTGCGAACAAGACTTTAGTAAACAACTATAGTTGTATTTTAAACTCATTTTCCTACAGAATAGTTTTGTAAGTTCAATATGTATTTGTCTACCGTAAATTAAGTTACCAGTTTATATTATTTCTGTATCTTTTTTATTATTTAAGATAAAAGGTAAGGTAAAAAAAGGTAAAAGACCACACAGGAGCACAAAGGACCGCATAGCCCCGGGCAATACTCAAACTAATTTACAAGTAATGGACATCACTTCGTGTTAAAACATCGCTTGCAACGTCTGGTCTTAAATTGGACCACCATGGCATTGAACAGTTTAAAAACAAAAATAACTTAATATTTATATACTAGTTGTTGCCCGTGGCTTTGCACGGACAAGTCCTTTATTATTCTTGAATGGATTTTTGTTAACCTTTTTTATTAAACCCATTTTGCTAATCCTCTCAGATGTTATAATTTAATTAAAGTTATGGATTTATGTAAGGAAAATCACAGTTAAACTGTCTATTCTAAAATTAGGAAAGTTTAAAATTTTAAAAAGTAGCTTAGTCAATAAATTATTCAATATTGAAGTTATACCCATTCCCGTCCTTCTCCAGTGGAAGTGCAAGCTTCCTTAAGTAGGCACTCTCCTCATTTTGAACTCAATTTTAAAAATTTTCAAATTGACCTGAATAATTCATTAATTTCTCATAGACTTAAAATTTTCTAAATGTATAAAGTGCTGCAATAAACGAGGACCAATAAGTCGTCGATTATACGATACTGGAGGACACTCGGAACTAAATAAGATAGACCAGGGAACATTGGATCGAATTATGTATCATAAATTGCACCAGCAACAAGGATGTTCTGTATTTTGGAATAGAAACCAAACGTAGAAAGTACAACAGTAATAACGCTGATTCTCGTTTCGGAATAAAGCGACTTGGGTTTTCAAAGCATGGCAAGCATTCGTTAACAAATTCGTTATTTTAATTATTTTTATGTAAGACTTAATAAATGACTAAATAATATAGCTTATTCGATAACTATTTCATTACTTAGATAAGAAATTAAAAAAATAGAACAAAATCCATTATTGTTTTCGGCATGAATCTTTAAATATAACAAAACTCAAAGAAAAACCCGTACGTCACAAATAGGTCAACTCGCAATAAATAAATGCAAGCCATAAACAGCACAAAGATGTGCAGATAAGGGCTACAATCGTATGCATATTAGTCACACAATAAACACGTTTTGTCACGTTGTTTCCACTGAATGAAGCAAACGCATCGTAAAATCTAATGCATCATTCCGTTAATAATTCTCGGAAATAAATTCACATGCGTACGTTTGTCCAGAACTCAATCCGCTTTATTCCGAAACGAGAATCAGTGTTATTACTGTTGTACTTTCTACGTTTGGTACATTCATAAAAATTATTCCAAAATACAAAACATCCTTGTACCTGGTACTTCTTATGATACATAATTAGGTCCAATGTGACCGCTGGTCTATCTTATTTAGTTCCGAGTGTCCAGTATCGTATAATCGACGACTTATTGGTCCTCGTTTATCGCAGTACTTTATATATTTTTTCGGAACAAGGGAGTTTGGCAACCAAATAGATCAACAAAATCTTAGCTAACCAAAAAAAAATATTGTCACAGACTAAAAACAGCTATCGTAAACAAATCGTATTTCACCAGGTATCAGCGGTACATCACTAGTGACAGATTAGCATCTCCTCGAAAATTCCTTGTTTCAAGTTTTTGTGCAGTCGCTTGCCACATGTGTTAACTAGGGATGGGATGCATCAAAATATCGATAACTCTTACAACATAACCTCCCTCTATTGGAAGTCGGTTAAAAGTTATTGTGATTATTGTTAACTAATGTAACTGTTTTTAGGCAATTAAATAAGTAAATGGGAATTTATTGTGAGAGAAGAAAAGGAGCTGCTTCCTGGAAAAAAAACAGGCTCTCACCTACCCTAGGAGGCAGAGTCATTTTTTTGTAAATGATTCGAGACAATAAAGATATTTTTATTTTTTATTATATAATGTGTTTTGTTAAATTTTACTGAGCGAAGATCACAAGAAAGAAACAAAAGAAGCTTCAATTATTGATCGAACAATCGAGGATTCTTTAAAAAAAAACCTGTAACAAAATAAATTGACAATTTAAACTCATTGAAAAAATTGCCAGTCTCATAATCTGACATGTAGTTTCTTTTGTTCTCTTTTGATATTTAACATTTAAAGGTTTTATTTAAAAAAATTAAATTAAGACCACACATCTTGACATGCGTGTCTGAATTTGATGTAGGCAGAGAATTATCCTGTGAAATTGGCCGGCGAGCCTAATTTGCTTAACAAATTACAAAATTAAGGAACACCTTTATTAAAAATATAAACGCTTTCTTTTTTTTTGGTCCATCAGATTATTGTGGATTTACTCTGCATTATAATTTAATTTATTTTATATATTTGTAACATAATTAAAAAGTTACAACCTAGTGATATAATATTATGCATTAAATATTTTTTGACATATTCATAATTAAGGTAAAAAACTAAGTACCAAATAATGTTTCCGACTGTTATCTTTACTAATATTATAAAGAGGTAAACTGTGAATTTTTGTATTTTTATATTTTTGTATGTATTGAAATTACTCATAAACTACTGGTCCAATTTTAAGGAAGCTACATTATTCTCGAGTAACATAGGCTACATTTTTAATTCCTCGCGGACGAAGTTTGAACAGCCAGTAGTCAATAAAAAAGTGGACAGTTTGTGTCTATCAGCATTTTGTGTAATGTTTATAATACAATGGATTACAAAAATAATAGTCGTTACAATAAATAAGTCGTGGTACGTTCTGAATCGTTTAAATTCTTTACAATTAACCTTATTTAAAAAGACATTAATAACAATATATCGATATTGCTACGCATCACTAGATGTCGCCACATGTCACATGCTACCGCGCACGTTGCATCAACACGCCATAGACAATATTGACAATGGCGGCAAAAGCCCGCCAACAGACATTGTCACTTGATGCTACGTCTTATTTGATATTTATTTTTGCACGTAACCATTCCGTGGTTTGTTAATACGATTACAATTACCAATATTGACCAGTGACATAGTTGATTTAAAAAATCCTCCATAAAATAATTTTATTTGGACAATTCGAGGGAAATAATTTTGTCAGATGTCAAATTCTGGTCTTCTATTCCTTTCCACCCTTTTCTAAAGGAAAAAGTGAGATACTGTGAAATGTCCCGTTTCTTCACTATCTTCTGAATCTCCGAACCTATTTCAGATGTCTTTTGGCAGCGGTCACTTCGTTATTTTACCGATTCGAGGGGTTATGTTTGTCCACCTTCTGATTATAGGAAAAGCAGTGATCGTGTAGACCAACTTATTTTGGTACAGCCACAATTAATAACTGCGTAAACATTCTTTGTCACTAATTTACAATTTTAATCTAGTCTTAATATTTTCCACTGAAACTTTAATTACTCAGACTATACGCGTTTAACTCGAAAATCTTAATAAACGTATAAACAATGATGTCATATTAATTACTGACAATCTTCGTTATCTTTAAGGAAAATGGGTTTGATATTACCTACGTCTTATTTCATTCAAGAATTAGAAAAACCAATAAGCTGTTATAGAAGCTACGTAGGTTTGAATCCATTAGTTCCTCAGGGCCGGAGTTAGAGTATGGATTAATGAGGCGAACGCCAAGGGCTCCGGACAGAAAGGGGCGCCGTCTGGGAATAGTATGCCAGGATGACCTGTTTACATTTCTGCCTAAGGTGCTCGTAGTTAAACAGTTACTGCATATCCTAATAAAAGCTTTAAACTTATTTGATGTTTACCTCAAGGCTTCATTAGACCGATGTCAAGCAAAAAACGGCCTTAAGCAGAAACAATATTTTCGTTTTTTGGGCGATCTCGCTCTAATGTAGCTGTAAGGTTACAAATATTAAATAAAATTAACAAAAATCTGCTAATACTATCTAACTTTCTATTGCGCGTCATTACATTTTTTTATATATTAACGCATTGGATATGGATGTCCTTTAACCTATTATTTTGTATTTTTAATATTACTAGGATAAAAAATATGTAAACTAATCCTTTATAATGTTAATTTACTAGCCCATTTCGCAGTCTTATTTTAAATAAAAAACACCCAGTTTTCTTGTTCATTAAACTATTCCTAGACTACTGGTACTAATTATGAAGTACTCGTTGACCGCACGTTCTGTGGTTTGCTCATTACGCGTTCATTAGGTACAAATTACTTCGACAGATAAAATATATTTACGTCTTAATTTATGCCGTAGAGAATAATTAACAAAAATAGTGTAAAGAATTAGTTTCTTTTTAAACTGGCTGTTGCCCGCGACTCTAAAGCCTTGTACCAGGATATTAGTCGAGTAGCAAGTAGCAAGTATCCGAACAAAGGATTTACTAATCTACTTTTCTAAAATGTTGCTGTCCGGACACGTTTAGTAACTAAATTACTACACTTGTTCGTAGGTTTAGGCTTAAACGAGTCCGAACAGTAGTAAATCCTATGTTTAGATAAATGCTACTTTCTACTCGACTAAAATACTATCCTGGTGAGAATTCCGCGCTCTTAAGCCTATAAGAGCGCGGAATTAAAAAGAACTTGTAAGCAGTGGGTTCTGCCATACTATGTTCTACATCTGTGCTTCAACATCGA
This sequence comes from Papilio dardanus tibullus, assembly GCA_013186455.1. Taxonomy (NCBI): domain Eukaryota; kingdom Metazoa; phylum Arthropoda; class Insecta; order Lepidoptera; family Papilionidae; genus Papilio; species Papilio dardanus. The sequence goes on from QDHC01001039.1 coordinate 482,308, forward strand.
GATCCGTTCAGCCGTTTTGGAGATACTCGTACCTTCAAACAAACATCCATACATCCAAACTTTTGTTTTTTTAATATCAGTAAGAAGAATAATGATAAAGCGATAGTTTTAATTTATACAATAATACAGTCAAACCTGCATAAACGAGACCTGGATAACTGAGAAACCTCTATAAGCGAGAGTCATTCTATGGTACCGACGAGCTACCTCCATAAAGCCTTGCTCGCACCAGGTTAGTATTTTAGTCGATTAGCAAGTAGCATTTATCCGAACAAAGGATTTACTACTGTTCGGACTCGTTTAAGCCTAAACCTACGCACTAGGATAGTAATTTAGTAACTAACAAGCCTTTTAGTAGAATATATTAGTAAATCCTTTGTTCAGATGCTTGCGACTTGCTACTCGACTAAAATACTATCCTAGTGCGTACAAGGTTTAAGCGAGAAACTAGGATTAGAGAGAAACCTCTATAAGATGACAAATATCGCGGTCCCTTGGACTGTCGCTTATCCAGGTAAGACTGTATATTACAAAATCGAAAGACTAATTTATTAATAGTTTTATCTCTGTTAAATTTATTTATAACCAAACAAACGCCTTGCCATGTTTTTAAAACCAATAAATAACGGTATTAAAAGTTACCGTTTTTACAAAGCCCTTTCTAAAATAGTAAAACATTTTAAGTCTCAAGTAGTTAAAATAAGAACAACATTACACTAAACGCGCCAAAGGTCAAACATAATTTGGCGCCAACAAAAATGGCTGCCGGTGCCGACCATAGACAAAAGTTTCCATTGAATTGAGCCAACCATAATGTTTACTTTCACGGTGCGCTAGAAAGTTGATTTGTTTTTAAAACTCATAAACAAATATGTAGATATAGATTAATTGTTTGGTTTAAAAGAAAAAGAAAAGCGTTTCAAATTTATATTAATATTATAAAGAGATAAACTTTGTATTTTTGTTTGTATTGAAATAACTCAAGAACTACTGAGCCGATTTCAAAAATTCTTTTACCATTAGAAAGCTACTTTATCCCCGAGTAACATAGGCTATTATTTAATTCCACGCGGAAAAAGTCGCGCACAACAGCTAGTGTCAAATGAATGGAAATTTGACGTACTTAACAACATATTTTATTTAAAAAAATTGTCACCAAATGCAATATCAGGTCTATTGCAATAATAAAAAACGTTTAAAAACTTATGGCACACCAACCTTTAGTAAGATTTATCAGACAGCATGTCTACAATCTGTCAAAAAATGACCTCCCATGCACTGTGACATCTGCTCTAGTAATTAATTTCACTTTTAAACATGTGTAGCAAGTACTGGCAGTATTTTAATTTCCCCTTAAACCAAAAAAAAAGTAATTCCCCGCTCTATGGTTTAATTTAGGCCGTACACGAGTGTTTGTTTAGGCTACATGACAAATTGCTCCCCCGCCGAGTCACGCTGTTTATTGTTTGTCTTGACGCCATTTTTTTTCTGTGCTTAATTTTATTTTCCCGCCAACGAAATTGAAGACTATATTAGATGATATCCGACTGCGTTAGATGTTTAGAAATATTGTAAATTAGATAATAAACAAAGTAATATATGTAATAACTGTCAATTAAAACAAATTGGAATATTATTAACATATTTTTTAAATCTATATTTATAACTCTATTAGTAGTACCCAAAATGTATTTCGGCGATATCGCTGATAGATAGAAACATGTATGAAACTGACGATGACATTCGATATGTCATGTGCGTGTCACGTGTGAGATATCGAACGTTTTTGTCAGATCTATACATCTTTGATGTTCGCTATCGAATCGCTTTGTAGCGCTTGTACTCTGCGTAACCCCCTGGCTTGTAATAAAATTTAAAGAGAGAAAAATCAATACTGCTACGAAAAAACAAACTTATGTGATATTTAACTCAAAACATTTTATGGTTTATCGAAAACTTGTCCATGCGAATTAAACGTAGGATCTTTTTAGTCCCTTTGGGGTTAAAATAAAAGGTTATTCATGTAATTTGGTCATCAACCAAAAGGGTCTGAATCCTATTTACATTCAAACCTGGACTATGAGACCTAAATAAGCGAGAAACTTCTATAAGCAAAAAGTGTGGCATTTTCTTTGACCTCCGGAGGTCTAATGTAGGGAAATCTCCCTAAGTGTTAACCTCTAAATTACATTTGCCGACATAAAAAGTCGACCGAGTGTAACCTCTTTTCTCAAATTTAAATTGTATTTCATAGTATTTACTAAACTTTAATATAATAATTAATAGAAACATTTTTAAAACGCTAATTAAAAATTTATAACAACCATAAAACAAAAATGGTCTTTGTTAAAAATTGTTTGGATTTAAATTGTTTTAAATAAAATAATAATAATGAAAAACGATAATTAACGTTTTAATGAATGTTTTAGTTTATTGTACTGTTTATTTTAAAAATGTAAAAAAAATCACACAATTTCCCAAACTTGGAAATTTTTTTCATGATACTGGCAAGTTTTTTTTTTAATAATTTCTTACTTGGCACGCTTTTAAACGTCAAATTAGTATGGAGTGCTACCTCTATGTATAATATCTCTTTGCAAGAGTCATTATATGTTCCCGACGAGCTATCTCCATAAGGGTGAAGCGATTAGAGAGAAACCTCTATAAGCCAGACGAATATCACGGTCGACTGTAGTCGTAACAATATGCCCATTTGTTTAAAAGTTCTATTTTAGTTTGAAGATTAAAACCACCCCATATTTAGTAGTTCGAGCTACGACGGGCTCCGTTTTCCGCAACTCAACGACTAGGATATATTTTACGTGCCGTCACACATATCTTTGAACTAGCTGTTGTGTGCGACTACGTCCGTGTGTCCTATGTTACTCGGGGGTAACGTAGCTTTCTAATGGAGAAAGAATTTTTTAAATCGGCCCCATAGTTCTTGAGTTATTTCAATACATACAAAAATACTAAGTTTCTCTATAATATTAATTATAGATTAATTCTCCGATATGTGCAGGTATCCCATTATAACCGTCTTAAAATTGTTACATCACGACTAAATCTCACGTAACATATAAGGGATTCGTAAGCGAACAATTGCGAATTCGGTGCAATCAAAATATTTCGGGTTACCTCGTGCCACGGAAATAATTCCTGTAACGATACCATTACAATTTTAAACCTTATCCCATTGGAATAAGGTATAAATTTGTATGGTGTTGATGTGTAGGGGCCCATGACAATGTCCCGGATAGCCCGCGGCCCACTTTCGCCGAACATCCGTTCGGAATGGGAGCGATCGCTCGTTAATATTCGCCTAATGCGATTTTCGGCAACGGTTACAACAATGTCACACAATGTACAAACAATCCCAGGATATATCTAAAGATAAGAAGTGCAAGCTTCCACTGCTTAAAATACCAAAAAAATCTGTCTCTGTTTTTTGTTTAAAGAATGAAAAGGATGACAATATTAAATAATATGTATTTCGTCGAGCGTCGGTGGCTCAGTGGTTTAGCTCTTGACTTGCAAGCTGCAGGTCCCGAGTTCGAATCCCGCCATGTACCAATGTGTTTTTCGATTTTTCGATTTTCGAATTTCATATGTACATATTTACCCGACGCTCTTACGGTGAAGGAAAACATCGTGATGCAACCTGCACATATCGGCGAAGAAATTCAAAGATATGTGTGAAGTCGACCAACCCGCACTTGGCCAGCGTGGTTGACTATGGCCTAGTCACCCCTTAGGGTAGGCTCCGTGCCCCTCGGTGGGGACGTATAGTGAGCTGGTGATGATGATGATGATGATGTATTTCGTAATTAAGTGAGCAAGTCTGCTTCGTTCGTATTAAAAGTTAGGTAACTAAAGAAAAAACCGGAGAAATAAAAAGTTTCTCTCCAAATTAAAACGAACTAATTTTAGAATCTCAGATTCGCAGAACAAAACTTTAAAGTCCAATGATTAAAAATGTTGTGGAAAAGTTCCTTTTGTCATCTGTAGTAAACTTTATCTTTTCAATTCCTACGTCCCGCTTTACCCGTCGCTTATTTAGTATTCCAAAATATATCTTCAGTTACCGTCTGCCCGGCGAGTGTTGACTACACAAACCTTAGATTTTCTTCATCGATAGGTCTAAGAACAACGTTGTTTTACTCCACCATTAAGCCTTGTACGCACCAGGATTTAGTATTTTAGTCGAGTAGCAAGTAGCAAGTATCTGAACATAGGATTTATTAATCTACTCTACTAACATGTTGCTGTTCGGACACGTTCAGTTACTAAAATACTATCCTAGTGCGTAGGTTTCGACTGAAACGAGTCCGAACAGTGGTAAATCCTTTGTTTAGATAAATGCTACTTGCTACTCAACTAAAATACTATCCTGGTTCTAACAAGGCTTTAAGCTGGTTACAGACGCTCAGTTTGAATTGTACAGTTTTAACTTACAGTTACTCGTCAATTAGAACTGGAAAGTCGCACTGTTCAGTTCTCAGTTTTGTCTACCCACGTCAGTTTTAACTGCGGCAGTCGAACTGTACTGATAAAACTGAGCGTCCGTACCTGCTTTGAGAAAATCTAGTGTTAGTGATAATCTTCAGATGTATCTTGTGTTTTTTTATACAATTTAAATCAGTACCAATGCAGTGTTGGAGGCCGTGAAATATGGGTCAAGTCGGAAGTCGGGCGACGCATCGAATGTGCCAAATTGTCAGCATCGTTTCGCGCCAAAACAAATTCATATTCGACTTTGACGTTTATATTTTTATGGCTTCACGGATTTGTACATTCAGCCACTAGTTGCCAGTTATGTTAAAATTAAAAAGGCATAAAATAAATAACAAAACAGGGGGCAAAATGTATGGAATTGACAATGACGTTGATGTCTCACACTTGACAAGCACATTACTTAATGTACGTCATTGTCAGTTTCATACCTTTTTGTCGATTCCATCAGCGATATCGCCAATCGTAAGATACTTTAGCTAACCCAATTGTAGTCTTAATTCTAATAAATTAACAATAAAATAAATTTAACAGAAGTTACAGTAACAAAAAGTTTTAATCAAAAAGGCAAATGCTCCGTCCCTCAGCAAATAACAAAGCAACAATTAACAAAGTGCCCTTCAAGGGTCGACCACAATCCACAATGCGGACTGAAGTTGCGACCTACCCTAACTCTAATAGGGTGACCATAATTAAGTTCTTACAATAATATTCCTTTTGATGGTAAAATAATAAGTCAACAAAGAAAATATATCTAATTTACAATTATTTTACTTTAAGATATTGTTATGCAATATTAATTAGTGTTTAATTGTTTTAATAAATTTTCAATTTTCTCTGAATCAGAAAATTCTTAACTATAATGTATTATTAAAATAATTAAATTATAGTATGGTTTCATTATATTTTTAATAGTGACCCGCGGCGCGGACAAGCTGGCTCCACTGGCGACCGGCTGGCGAAGAGCGAGAGGTCTTCGCGCGTCATGGAGCCCGCCATCTACAACCTGCCGGACCACGTCAGCGGCTTCCAGCCACGCTTCATTCAGGAGAAAACTAAAATCTTAATTCATACAGAAAGCTTTTTATTCAGTTGAAGACTTAACTATTACGAGTATTACCTGACACAATTATATTTCTTATTAAAAGACGAGCAATTTGTATTACAAATAAATTATTTGTATTCGTATTTCAAGTCATACCTGATCTACACTATTATATAAAACAATAACGATTTTTATTTATATATATGCTTGAATCTTTAAAACTACGCAACGGTTTTTGATGCGTTTTAATAGATAGAATGATTCATAAGGAAGGTTTATATGTATAACTAGCTACCCGCCCCGGCTTCGCACGGGTGCAATTACTAATATTATGTTATATACAACGTTCACAGTTATTTTGTATTGTATTGTATATGTTTTGCACCCGTGCGAAGCCGGGGCGAGTCGTTAATTAATAAAAAAATAATAATAACATTGGGTAATCATGGTCACCGTATCATGCTTCCAATGAGAGCACTGCACCTGGCGCTCGCGTGCCCTTTATTTGTGCCCTTTTTTAATCTGTATAAGTGTATTTATTTAAAGACTATACAATGAATTGGCATAATTTATAATTTATACAGCACTAGCTGTCGCCCCCGACTCTGTTCAAACGTAAAATGGTAGCCTATGTGTTCTTCCAGGTTGTTTTAAATCTGTGTTAAATTTCATGAAGATCTATTCAGCCGTACTGGAGATCCCTAACTAATATCCACCTAAACTATCGCATTTATAATATTAGTGTGAAAGATAGCAAGACAAACTTTGAAATTATATCCCATATACAGTCAAGACTTGGAGACGCGAGTAACCTCCATATGCGAGTCATTCTATAGTCCCGACGAGCACCCTCCATACTCTAGAAACTCTGATTAGAGAGAAACCTATATAAAGCCTTGTACGAACGAGGACAGCATTTTAGTCGAGTAGCAAGTAGCAAGTATCCGAACAAAGGATTTACTAATCTATTCTACTAAAATGTTCCTGTTCGGACACGTTTAGTTACTAAATTAATACCCTAGTGCTGAGGTTTACGCTTAAACCAATCCGAAAAGTAGTAAATCCTTTGTTATAAATGCTACTTGCTACTCGATTAAAATACTATCCTGGTGCGCACAAGTGTCACGAATATCGTGGTCCCTTTCTCGCTTATCGTACATATAGACGTGCTAATAAATAACATACACATATATGTACAAACACACATTATGTACATTGTTATATTTATGAACATTGCGGGGACAACCCATCTCATGTTCGTGTCTTGTCACACAAAATAAACATATCGGATTATCCAAGTGGAACACGACGTACGAAACACGATTTAAAATATACATTCTTATTTCATAACTTGATGTATATCTTGTAGTAATCAATAATAAGAAAAAAAGAATTAAGATTTGCTACTTTGAATAATTTATAACAGTGGTAGAGCCCGCTTTAAGGTCTTCGCACGAATTGTCCGGCTCGCCCGTTGACATACCACACACACAGAAGACAGGCGTCAAATGGAAGCTATTCCGTATTTCGTCTGAAGAATGTGGTGTCGGAGGACTAATTTTAGTCCAATTTCCCTTCCTACCCTGTTCTTATAAGGAAATGATGGGAAGGAGAAGTGGATTTGGCGGTGGAGGGGACGCATAGGAAGATAAATTATCCTCTTGCTGTGCCTCTCCTTCGCAGAGTAAGAAAACGCATCTGCAATTGCAGATGTCTATGGGCAGCGGTCGCTTCGTTTTGACAGCGAATCCAAGTGGCCGCTTGCTCGTTTGCCACTTTATAATATAAAAAAAAAATTGTAAAAGCTTCTATGGTAACTGAGTTCGGTTAGTTAGGAACAGTGTGTATAATTTCAAATTAAAACGATGTAAAAATATGTCCCGACAAATGGACTAATATTATTTTAAACCAAAACAACTTGATTCTGTTAATTTAAATATCAAATTACGCAATACGATCTCTGTTGTCTTTGTCTCCTGGCTGAATTGTAAAAGTGCCTTTGTTTAAAAAAACATAGCTGTCAAAGTTAACTTTTTTTAATTAAAAAGTTTATAAGACAAGTTTCTTTGCGGCCAGGAATAAGACTAATGAATACAAGCGTGAAAGATGTCAAGATTTAAAAATGTGGAAATGTTTTCTCAGATGTTTGGCGGGAATTTTTAGCTCGTTGAATTTAATGTTACATATTGTTAATTATTGTGAAAGGTTTTGAGAAATGTTTAATTTAGGGATGTCATTGATTTATTAAAATAAAGTTACGGTTGTTTACTTCAGTACCAACGTAAACTCTTAACGTCGTTTCTAATTAAAATCAATTTATGTGCAATTGTTTTTATTGCTTTTTCAATAAAATCATCATCATCCCATCATCGTCGCTACATGTAACGTTTCAGTCCTAGGGGATTATGGCTCAATCATCACTTCACCACGTCTATAATCGTACCCAACACGCGCACCGCCTCTCGCCGGCGTGACGTCTGTCACGACTGTCAACATGGCGTGATGCTTTTTTTTTTTGAGATTTTATGGCCTGGTATGGCGTGATGCTCGAGACACCCATAGACAACCAGACCATAGCCAATACACTACAGCAGCAATTATTAGTAAAATATAGTTTCATTAATATGCAAATTGCAATATTGAATTCAATGTTTTACTATAAAAATGAATGTGTAATATTTTATATACTTACTTTTTTAATAAACAATGTTTTATTCCGTACACTCGATCAAACAAGTACCAATTTATTGGAACATGTTTTAACATTGTAATCGTACGTGAATTATTCGCTTTGTGTGCATCAGTGTACTGCATAATATCTCCAGCGCCATCTATCGGCTATAACTTAAAACGAAAGTACAGACGAACACACATTCCAGTTTTTCCTGATATTTTTTTAATCTTAGTTAAATTTATTTTTTTATGCTACACACTTTACGCCAGGGACCCCTTTTCTGAAATGAACTGTTACCTCAGACCCCCATAGCCAAATTACCTTCTTTTAAGATCGACCACCTTATTCAGAATGGTCCGCTAACTTAAAACAACTGCTACAGAGTGTTATTTCACATCCTGATTTAGGTCAATAGAAGAAGACAGAGTGAGAATTAACAATGATTTAAATTAGCAGACTATTATGAATAAGGGGACCTATCTTTTGCTTTTTCATATTGGTACAAAATACCAAATTAAAGTCAATTTTTGACCTCCTCGACCATCAAAATCAGTTTTCGGTTAAGTCGATCCCATAGGAAACCGATTTCGACCACTTTGGGATGTATCAGAAATTGTGATTTTTCATTTACGAAGTCTTCTATTTAAATACGTAGAATTTCTAATTTTCATAATGAATTACCAAGAATACTATGAAATCATGTAAATCTTTCAGTTATTATTCAGTTTTTTTCCTTGTAATTGTCTTAAACAGATATTCGTATCGGGAATCCCATCTCGTGGTGTATGACGTCAGAGTAAGTGAATTGATAATTCACGAGAATTGAAAGATGAAAATAAAATGCTACTTAGAACACGCATTGTGATTGGTTTTCCCAATTTCATGGTACGTTAAATTTTACTTATGCGTAATGTAAAGTTTTTTGTACACTTAAAATATATTTTAGCATAAAAATTACGCTGGATTTTTCTGTTGGTTTCTCTCACAAAATATTTAAGAGAAATATTAGTACATTATTGTAAATTTACTAATATTTCCAATTTTTTTATAATACAAAGTGGCAAACGAGCAAGTGGCCTTTTGGATTCGCTGAAAAAGCGCAGCGACTGCTGCCCATAGACATCTGCAATCGCAGATGCGTTGCCTACCCTTAATCTACGGAGGAGAAGCACAGTAAGATGATAAATCCTCTTCCTATGCGTTCTCTACCCCGCCAACAGAAAGAGAAAGTGGACTAAAATTATGCCTCCGGCACCACAATCGTCGAAAGAAACTTAGAATAGTTTCCATTTGACGCCTGTCTTCTGTGTGGTCGTGGTATTTCACCGGGCGAGCCGGACAATTCGTGCGATGATGTTAAAGCGGACTCTACTAACTAACCAATAATTGGTTAAAAGTAACGTTGGTGTAACAAATAAACTTTTCCTTACACCTGTACTGTATCACATTTAGCAGTTATTAACTTGTAACTTTGCAGCCCACCTTCAAAACACTTCATCTTGATGTTGGTTCAATACAAGCAGTTTTAAACTCTATTCCTTTGTAATAGAGTTGGAATTGCTTCATATATATTTTTAGTCTTGTTAGTATAGTTTATGATTCCCGCCCAATTGTTTTAATCGAACGCTTACATGAGTAATTAATGTCTTTATTATACCGCTTTTAAACAGATATGTTTGTTATAGTGAATGAATTAAATTCCCTACCCACATGTCAAATATCGTATAAGCACATGAGTAAAAAAGACAGATGAGACATGACATATGTCATACTGCCAGCGACTGAGACACATTTATACGAAATACACGTAATGTGACAAAGACAGTGACATAGATCTTTGGTCCCTTTCTCCGTATACGATTTTGATTGTTTGAGTGTAGAAATAAGACCCAAACAAATGTGACGTATCATATAGTATTGTGGCGCTCCAAGCGTATTTTCGGTGAACTAATTTTTTATACGTCCCAGACAAAGGTTTAAAATATGATATTATTGCTTTAAAACCTTAAAGTGATGCACACACAACATACGTATGATGTAGTCTAAGTCATATTTTGTCCCTCAACCCTATACGCCAGTACTACATCTTTCACTTTCTACGTATAAGCAAGTCACTAATTTGACAAATAAACTATGTATTTTCGATCTGTTATTGACAAAGTTGAATTATTTCACCAAAATGGGTAGAAAAAAACACAAACAGTAATCGTTTTGAAAATACTTAAATGTTTTAGGTGGTTTAATAAATTTATAAAAAGCGAGAATCGAAGGGAACGCGAGAATTTTTTCCCTTACCCTGTGGCTTCATTACACCGATGTCACGCAAAAAACGATCTTACACCGAAGCAGAATCTCATCATTTTTTGCGCGAACTCAGTCTAATGAAACCGTAGAATTTTTTCTAATTAGAGTTTCTTGCTTATAGAGGTTTCTTTCAAATCCTATTTCATGCTTATGGCGGACGTTCGTCAGGACCAGACAATGACTCCGGCTTGTAGTGGTTTCTCTTATGAAAGTTCGACTGCAGTCATTTTGGGAAAAAGGAGATTGGTTCTAGCACGAATATTTACATGTGTTTTTGGGTAGCTCGGTGTACTTTACGCCCGCTAGGGGCGCTGTACAATTTTACGAAGACGACATAGCATTTGTAAATATTCTTGCTAGTCTGTATAAAAACACGTTTTTTTATTTACATATAGCTTTATTTAGTATAACTATGTACATACAGGACTTGTACGATACGGTGGAATTATTAATCGAATCTTAATGTAAGCGAAACTAGTCCAATAGACGTTACTTGGAAGTAGGGCTTGCAATCCCGCACTGCGGGATCCCGCATTATCTTGCGGTCATATATGAGAAACGCTATATGCAGCCAGCGAACATACTTTTCTGTCACTATATTTGTTGGGTATACAGTTAATAAATAAATAACCATACTAGTCCTTATCGTATAAAACAAAAACGCTTTTTTTATGTTTGTCCCTATATATGCTTGAATCTTTAAATCTACGCAACGGATTTTGATGCGGTTATTTGTAGTATATAGAGTGATTCATAAGGAAGGTTTTCATGTATAATACATTCACGATATAGTAGAGTAACACTGATAATTTAGAGGTTTTTAATATGACGTCATAAATTAACACATTTTTAGCGCTTACATTGCAAACGCTGCAGTATTTAGTAACAGCATTATAGCGATTTGCACCCGTGCGAAGCCGGAACGGGTTTCAAGTAATAAAATAAAATACTTTCATTCCACTCTATCAGAACAAAAACTGAATAAGATTTCTCGGGCAAATCCTTCTTAAAGCAGGTTGTTGAGTATATTAAAGACATAATTTGAATAAATTTCCACCGGCTAAAGCTTACAGACGCGAATTCCGTAATTTGCTGCGGTATCCCGCAGTACGGGACTGCAAACCCTACTTAGAAGAATCTTTAATTCAACGGCCGAATTTTTAAACGCCACTCAATTATTTAAAAGCGTCTTATAAGTTAAGTTCACGCTTAAACTGCAAACAGTAAGGGGGTCTCGTTTTATTTTGACGCCGGTTTTACAAGCGACGCTTTTTAGTGGCATTTGATTGTTCGGCCTTATGTGTTGTTATATGACGCTATTATACTACAAGAATATTAAGGCACTTATTTGACATTGACAGGGCTGCAAAGTTTTAGTGATAACAGTGGGTAACAATTTCCTAACTTCTATCAATATTAAATTATACAACAAAATATACGAGTAAGTAAGAGCTTTTCTACACATCAACAAAGTGCCTGTAGTAACGCTTACAATTCAAATGTATAAAACACACAAATTGATACAGATTTAAGATTATACATGAAAACACCAAAGATTCCCTTATTGGACAAAATGTGACGCTGTCAAGATGACATCATTAGTTAGTGCCATAATATCCTTGTAGGACTTTACTTATTGAAGTGACGTCTCAGAATTCAGCAAACAGGCGTCATATAGTCTAACTTCACACATCAGATTAACGTCAATTCAAGTACACGCATGGAAATCTAGTAGTCAGGTTCCGGCCAGGGCGGCGTAGGCGGCTTAAAGTCTAGGTCACTCAGATCACCCTTCCCTTTACCTTTACCCTTCCCTTTACCTTTACCTTTACCTGCACCTCCTCCGGCACCACCCACTCCACCTCCTGTTTTGGGAGGTTCAGTCACATTGATCCAGATACCTCTGGTCTCAGTTAGGTCGTACAAGTATTCCTGTTCGCCTTCACTTTCCTCAGAATAATACGATGGGTCCAGGGTTTCCTCGGCTTCATCATCTTCATCGACAACTTCTGTACCGTTATTGCACCACGCCGTTACAACTATTCTATAGTAGTTTGTAAAAGCTAATAATGGTATACGAAGCTGTAATAATAAAATATAATTCTATTAGAAATAACTCAAAAACTACCGAATAGTTTTTTTTTTAAATATGAACCCAAATTCGAGTATTTTGAATCAAACAAAAAAGAATCACGTAAATTGGATCAGAACTCGTTGCGTAATTCTTGTACATATAAAAGAATAACTCATCGGGAAAACGTTCTGATGGAAGTCGGTTTAAGACCCCTTCAAACTACATAAATAGTGCGATATCTTCAAGTTTGATTATGAGTTAACAATTTTAAAGCCCTCCCCTACTTACATTTGTACTATTGTTTAATATATTGTGAAAGTTTATTGTAACAGTGGTAGAGCATGCATTAATATCATCGCACTTATTGTCCCTCTCGCGGTGACATAAGTACCACACTCACACAGAACACCAGGCAAATGGAAACTATTCCTTATGCCGGAAGACTAATTTTAGTCCACTTTCCCTTCCTATCATTTCTTTATAAGGAAATGATGGGAAGGGGAAGTGGATAGGCGGGGGAGGGGACGCATAGGAAGAGGTATTAAGTATTCTATTGCTGTGCATCTCTTCTGTAGATTAAGGGTAGGCAACGCATCTGCAATTGCAGAAGTTTATGGAGAGGGGTCGCTTCGAATTTTTCAGTGAATCCTAGTGGCCATTTGCTCGTTTGCCAAATGATTAATCGATATCTGTCTATTACATATTAATTAACAATATTGTTCAAAATTAAATTATCGACCATTAATTAATCAATTTACCTGATTATGTGCCGGGTTTACATTTAATTTGTACACAAGAATAGTAACACAAGTCAGCCACATAACGTTTTCTTTATACTAAAAACTTGCGTTGAGTTTATAATTAAAAAAAATAACATAGCATCATAAAATATAAGGCCGTTTACACAAATAAAAGCGAGAAGATAGCTAACTTTAACTTATTACTTGCAAAGGCGTATTGGCATACCAGTGTGCTTTAATTGTATTTATTAAAATAACTCAAAAACTACTGAGCCGATTTCAAAAATTCTTTTACCATTGGAAAGCTGAATTATCACTGATAATACAAGTAAATTTTTTTAATACTACGCGTACGAATTCGCGGGTTATAGCTAGTTAAACACTCACCTTAACTTCAATAGTATTGATACCCCATACCATAGGATTTTCGAATTGATAAGGCATCGCTACTTTAACACAAACAATGTATTTTTGATAAGCAGAGTGAATCTGTAAATAAAATACAAAAGATATTTCTTAATGTTTACCCACAGATCTATACAGACGAACCTCGAGAGTCCAAGGGACGGCGATATTTGTCTCCCTTATAGACGTTTCTCTCTAATCCGAGGTTCTCGCATATGGAGGTAACTCGAAGCGAATAGAATGACTCTCGCTTATAGAGGTGTCTCGCTTATCTAGGTTTGAGTGTATTATATAGAGGATTTGTATTTTTGTATGTATTGAAATAACTCAAGAACTACTGTGGGGTAACCCAAAATAAATGCGCTACGAAGTTACTCTATAGCGAACGTCAAAAATGTATGAAACTGATATTCGATATCTCACACCTGACAAGCCGTCAACGACGATGTCAGTTGCATACATTATTGTCGATTCCATCGGCGATATCGCCAATCTAAAAGTTTTTTGGATAACGCCCCATGGCGCATTTCGAAAATTCTTTCACCATTAGAAAGACACATTATCCCCAAGTAACATGGGTTATATATTTCAATGTGGACGAAGTCACAAAAAGCTAGTAGACAATAAAAAGACAAAAATAGAAAAGATGAGAAAGGAGATGCCTTTCAATTATAAGAAAAAGATAAAAAGGAACGTAGAGGGAGAAAGGGAATAGGGAGCCTGTCACCTCCTCAAAGGCCGGCAACGCATCTGTGGTTCCTCTGGTATTGCAGATGTCGCAGGGCGTCGATGATCACCTTGGTGTCCCCGCTGCTCGTTTGCCCCCTTTTCTTATAAAAAAAAAAGGGAGGGCGACTAAAGAGGGTAAAAAGGAAGTAACAAACCTCAAGGAAATAAGTGAAATAGCTCGGATTCGTCGTATCAGGGAAGATGTCGAAGAGTTCATGGTAGAAGCGGGCGATGTCAGCGCCGCCGTCGCCGCGGTCGTAGCACCGCACGCCGCCGAGCCACCAGTGGCCCAGCCAGCCCAGCTCGCGCTTCGGCAGCGGGTACGCCGCGCGCGGCACAGGACCGAAACCTACGAAGTTACATTCAAATTAAAGGTTAAGGGTTACAGGTTTCGACCCATGATGGGATCCATTTTCCGCAACTCCACGACTAGCGCGTATTTTGCGTGAATACACATATCTTCGAATTTCTTCGCCGATATGTGCATGTTGTTATGTTTTCCATCGCCTAAGAGCGTCGGATAAATATGTACATATGAAAATCGAAAAACACATTGGTACATGGCGGGATTCGAACTCGGGACCTGCAGTTTACAAGTCAAGAGCTAAACCCCTGACCCACCGACGCTCAAACAAAAATATAAATACGTCTCTATCTAATCGGTCATTCATATCTGAAGGTCGTGGTCAGCATCAATGTTGGTGGAGTGAATGAATTGTTTCCACACACCTCGGCCCAGCGCGTCTCTCACGATGCGTAAAAATTAGACAACGTTTCCCCCTTTACCTGGTCGCTCCATCTGTCATCACCCATATATACAAAGACCAAAATGTAATCACCAGATATTGTACATAGAGATGTATGTAAAGCATTTATCACCAGTATAGTATTTTAGTCGAGTAGCAAAATTTTGTAAGTAAACGTGTTCGTACTGCAACATTTTAGTAGAGTTGTTCGGATACTTACTTGCTACTCGACTAAAATACTATCGTAACGCGAACAAGTATTAAGGTTATGTGGTCCCGGAAGGCAAGGTATTTTTTGAAGATTCCCCAATTACAAAAAACATACTTAGACTAAAAAAAATTATAAACACTGCCATAAGCAGCAAATTAAGAGTTCGTTTTTAACGAACATACGTATTCATTTCTATCCGTTATCATGCCAGTGATGGAAATAATCTTTCAAATTTATACAAAAAAGGATAAATAAACTCTGCCTATCTACGTAATAAAAAAAAACTAACTAAGGCGTTGGCCTCCGACAAGATATCTCTTCAAATTTGGCGATCCCGCGCCATCCGCAAACCCGGACGTGGAGCTCCCTTATGTCTACACAATGATGGTCTTTTTATTTACCAAATGGATCATCCTTAGAGAATGAGCCGATGGACTGTCCTGATATAGCGGTGGTGATCCAGGGCACGTATGGGTTCATCAGTATATGCCGAGAAGGTATGTGGGGGCCCTGGGATCGCATCGGGTCAGGGCACGGCGTGCCACCTGGAGACCAAGACAAGAATTATACTTAATACTAGATGTTAGCAACTTCGTCCGCGTGGGATAAATATAGCCTATGTTACTCGGGGATAATGTAGCTTTCTATGAGTGAAAGATTTTTTGAAATCGTTCCAGTAGTTCTTGAGTTATTTCAATACATACACAAATACAATTTTTTTATCTTTATAATATTTGTGTAGTATATATAAGACGATAGACTAGCTGTCGTCCGCCTCTCCGTAATCGTTGGCGACCGCTAGTCTGGATATAAACGAGTACCTTCAGCCATTGCGAAGAGGTTCCAATGTCCGGTATGCTCGTGCACCAGCGTCGGCGCGCCGGACTGCAGGTCGCAGCCAGACGTGCAAATATGACGGTCCGGCATCAAACTGGTCTCATTCTATAAAGCAAAACAAAGAAGAAGTTCCAATAACGTCTTGAAATATCATCAGGACGGGAAGCTGAAGTAAAATAACAAGTATACTTATTTTTTGACTTATATATTCTATAAAAATGTATAAAGTACTGCGATAAACGAGAACTAATAAATCGTCGATTATATGATACTGGAGTCCTCGGAACTAAATAAGATAGAGCAAGGGTCTCATTGGACCAATGTATCATAAGAAGTAACTTGTTCCTGACAAGGATCTTCTGTATTTGGGAATAAAATTTATAACTGTAGTAATACTAGTACCGAACGAAGATATTACAACAGTAATAACGCTGATTCTCGTTTCGGAATAAAGCAGGTAGTGTTCAAATAAATAAATATTTCTTCTATATTAATAATCATTATGAAAACATACACACAAATTAGGTAGGGAGAGTCCAAAACTTGTTAAAAATACCCTCACGTTATAGACGGCCCCTTTAGTACAATAACCACTGTTCTCTATAGATAGGTGATGAAAACGCTTTAAGGGTTACCCAGAGTATCTCTCGATTGGCGATATAGCTGATGGAATCGACAAAAATGTATGAAACTGACAATAACATTCGATAAGTCATGTGCTTGTCACGTGTGAGATATCGAACGTTATTGTCAGTTTCAAACATTTTTAACGTTCGCTAAAGAATCGCTTTGTATCGCATGTAATTTGGGTAACCAGTGGTTTAACAGTGGTAGAGCCCGCTTTAAGATCTTCGCACGAATTGTCCGGCTCGCCCGGTGACATACCACACACACAGAAGACAGGCGTCAAATGGAAGCTATTCCGTGTTTCGTCTGAAGAGTGTGGTGCCGGAGAACTAATTTTTAATCCGCTTTCCCTTCCTATCCTTTTCCTATAAGGAAATGATGGGAAGAGGAAGTGGATTTTCAGGGGGAGGGAACGCATAGGGAGAGGAATTATCCTCTTGCTGTGCGTCTCCTGCTCCGAAGATTAAGGGTAGGCAACGCATCTGCAAATGTAGATGTCTATGGGCAGCGGTCGCTTCGCAATTTCAGCGAATTAATGGCCGCTTGCTCGTTTGCCACTTTTTAACATAAAAAAAAACCATCTTAGTGCTTTTAGCTCCAAAAAAGGTTTTAACTTATATCACTTACTGGCATGTGTTTCCTGACACAACGGTCTCTTGGCATCATGCGAAGATATACCAATTCCTTTTCTTCTTCCAAAAAGTCACGAGGAACCTCTGAGAAAAAACGATTTAGTATGAAATAGAGATATAGTATAATGCTTATGACCCGAGAGCCGGTAACATACCCAAAAGTAACTTTCGATCGGCGATATCGCTTCGTAACGAATATACTTTATAGCCCCCCAGCGGGGTTACACGCGCTACGAAGCGATTCTATAGCGAACATCAAAAATGTATGGAACTAACAATACCGTTCGATATCTCACACGTGACAAGAACATGACTTATCGAATGTCATTATCAGTTACATACATTTTTGTCGAGACCATCAGCGATATCGCCAATCGAAACCCAGACCTTCGTTATTTTATAAAACTTGAAACTTTTACAGTGTACGGACCCCATACGTAGAGACGACCAGGGACTTTATAGCCTAAGCTGCGGTAACTTTGGAAGATCATACTAAGAATTTTACTTTCGTTAAACTATAAAGCTGAAATACTTATTTAGTATATGCTAATATTATAAAGAGAGATACTTTGTATTTTTGTACGTTTTTTGTATTGACTAAACTCAAAAACTCCTAGGCCGACTTCAAAAATTATTTCACTGTTAGTAGGCTACACTATCCCCGAGTAACATAGGCTATATTTTTTTAATTCCCCGCGGACAAGAGCTAGTAAAGTATAAAGTACAAATAACGAAGGTCTGTTTGCTCGCCGGGTCTGGGTCTTTTAGCTTCGAAACTATTTTGCACGAACTCACCACTAACGAAGTCGACATAGATGAGTCTCTCTATATAGTCTCTAAAAGGTCTTAACATAAAATTTCTGAACGGCAAGCATACTGGCACCATGTAACCTGAAACATACTGACACCATGTAATCTGAAACATGCCGGCACCATGTAATCTAAAACATACTGGCATCATATAATCTAAAACATGCCGGCACCATGTAACCTGAAACATAGCTTCGGTGGCTCAAGGGTTTAGCTCTTGGCTTGTAAACTGCAGGTCCCGAGTTCGAATACAGCCAAGTACCAATGTGTTTTTCGATTTTCGATTTTCATATGTACATATTTACCCGACGCTCTTAGGCGAAGGAAAACATAGCAACATGTACATATCGGCGAAGAAATTTAAAGATATGTGTATTCACGCAAAATACGCGTTAGTAGTGGAGTTGCGGAAAATGGAGCCCATCATCGGTCGAAACCTTTAACCTCTAACATATAATCTAAAACATACTGGCACCATGTAATCCGAAACAAACTGGCATCAAATTAAATTCAACGCTTGCAGATGCGAATGTCTTTGAGCAGCGATAGCTTCACTATTTTCATGAAGTCAAGTGTTCGCTTGCTTTGCCAACTTATGCAATAATAACACATACATGCGAAGTATGACGTGTCCAAGTAAGTAGTGGAGGCTTTAGAGTGAATAAAGATATACAAAACCGAATACCATCTTTTAACCACTACTTAACATAAGCTTGGATCTTGGTTAAACTCTATATTATAAATTTCAATAAAATACGGCTGAATTTTCAAACGCGACTCAAATTTAAGCGTCGCTTAAAATCTAACTATCGTCAAAATTCAAAACTTAAAACGACGCTTACGGTTAAAATCGTCCCGGCGTCAAAACTCCAAATTCTACGGCAATCTCATTTAAGCTTGGACTTAAATATAATTATTTAAGACACTCTTAAATATTTGAGTGGTGTTTGAAAATAGGGCGATATTCTGTCTCTTACTGGATGCGAGTGGTGTGAGCAGTTTAAGCAACGCAACGCTGCTCTTGACACCGAAATGCTTGTACTCCGGATGTAGGAGCACGTCAGCTATCGGCATGAGTAGCACCGCCGGCTCGCACGTCGCGCCCGTCGCCAGCTCCTTCAGAGTCACTCCGCATTCCGCTTCATCCCTCTCGTATTCAGGGAATACGACGTTACCCCTAAAAGACATTCAATTGCAAGGAAATAGCATTACCTACTTAAGTAATTGTCTCATGGATTAGCGGTCGTATTTATAGTCGATCAAAAGTAGATACTTAAGCAATCATTTTTGTCAAAAAAAAAAAGATTCATTTGCCCTCAACTATACTATGAATTTCCCGTCTGAAAAAGACATACAATTGGTAAGAATTCTATCCTCAAGTAACTACTTCATTAAGATGTACTCAAGTAAATACTTAAATTTAACAGAACAGTCGGGCGATAAGTATAACGTTTGTATTTCGAACCTTATTAGTTCCCTATAGATAGATAAATCTCGTAATTCCTCAATCAAATATCTCTCCTAAAACGGTTAAAATAGTAACTCACAGAGCGTATCCGCTGGGCAGTTCAGCTGCATCTTTAGCTGTGGAAATCACGAACTGCCTCGTGATTAAACTGACGCGAGGCACTCTGAAGTAATGAGGGTTACCGGTCTTTACTGTGAACAAAGAAATTGGCTAATGAAACTATTTCAAAGGTCTTTCAAACATTATTTAGTCTTTCAAACATTAGATCTGTATATAATACTAGCTGTTGTGCGCGTCTTCGTCGGCGTGGAATTAAAAAATATAGCCTATGTTACTCGGGGATAATGTAGCTATCTAACAGTGAAAGAATTTTCGAAATCGACCCAGTAGTTCTTGAGTTATTTCAATACATACAAAAATTTAAAGTTTTTCTCTTTATATTATTAGTATAGATTAAAAAAGTCGCATTTTCTTTTATGATGTGTTTGCTTAACATAGATAAAGCAAAAACGAAACGAAAAATCAATTTTGAAATTTGTTTCGTCTGTCTCCACGCCACGTTTGTTCCGGGAAATCTCTGGACCTACTGGGCCGATTTTTACAGTACTTTTATGGAAAGGTAACTCATGTGTGTGGGATTATAGTATACTACAATAATAAGACTGAGTAGGGCAGCTAGTCTATACTAATATTATAAAGAGAGAAACTTTGTATTTTTGTATTTTTGTTTGTATTGAAATAATTCAAGAACCACTGGATCGATTTCAAAAATTCTTTCACCATTAACAAGCTATATTATCCCCGAGTAACATGGACTATATTATTTAATTCCACGCGGACGAAGTTGCGCACAACAGCTAGTCTTTGTTAAAAGAACTCACCGTGTATGTACTGCAGTGCTCCGAGCCAAGTGAACTGCAATTCCGATATCGGGCCCTCCTCCGGCTCGAACGCAGAATCATCGTGACATTCAAAGCTACCACATCTGATGTATGAAATACCTTTAAAAATTATAAAATACATTTTACGTAACCATAAAGGAAGAGGAGGAAGGGGAAGTGGATTGGCGGGGGAGGGGACGCATAGAAAGAGGAATTATCCTCTTGCTGTGCGTCTCCTCCGTAAAGGATAGGCAACGCATCTGCAATGTAGATGTCTATGGTCAGGTGTCGCTTCGGATTTAACAGCGTATCCTGGTGGCCACTTGCTCGTTTGCCACTTTGGATTATAAAAAAAAAGAATGGATGGTTTTTGGGAAGGATATACGTAAGAAACGAGGGAATTAAAATATGACGTCTGATAGAGTATATAAGCACAGTGCCTTTCTCCTCCGTAAATGGAAAGTTACCATAAAATATTTCTAAACAGAAGAAAAATATCTTGAACATTTGTTCACTCAAATATCAGGACCACTCGACGCGCCTAATCAAATTGAACTGCGCAAAATTTTGTCTTTTAAAACAAAGAATGCATTGTTTGTTAACTAGACTTGTTTACGGTAATTTTTGGTAAATAATCTTTACATTTCCCGACGTAAACAGTTACATTGATCAACTTTAAAAGACTAGCAAAGAAAAATAACAATAACACTAAATGTGCAACTTTTAATCGACTTCCAAAAGGCGGTTCTCAACCTCAACCTTTTTTTTAATCTTTTTAAAATTCAAAACACCAAGAGGCAATGTCAGAACGGACATAACTGTCAGTTTTCCCGCCAATAACTGTATGAACTGTTATCCTCGTAACAGATATAAAATTTAGCATGGATATAGATAATAAAATGCATTCCACAGTCAAACTGTTATTGTTGGCGCCACAAAATTACATAGTATTTCAATGTAGACTATAAACGTAAAGCAATAATAATTTAGAGAAGGCATTCTTGTGTTTCTTCGTTACTAGATCTTCCTCAAAAATGTCCATGTAACGATTTATTGCTGTCCTCATGAGGTAAATATTATCGTTGCTAATACATCTTCTAGGGGCTTGATCCTCCATAAATCCTTGAATGCACCAAAAGCAAAAATATGTAAGGGTAATGAACCTGGAACGGACCATCTTAAGGTCTAGTCCCCTCCCAACTCAGATTTGAACGCACCAAGATAGTATTTTAGTCGGGTAACTAGTTTAGCGTATTCAAACAGCAACATTTTAGTAGATTAGTATATTTGTTCGTATACTTATTCCTTGCTACTTGACTAAAATACTATCCTGGTGCGTTTAAAGCCTTGTTCGCACCAGGATAGTATTTTAGTCGAGTAGGAAGTAGCGTTTAGCCGAACAAAGGATTTACTACTGTTCGGACTCATTTAAGCCTAAACCTACGCACTAGGGTAGTAATTTAGTAACTAAACGTATCCGAAAAGCAACATTTTAGTAGAGTAGTTTAGTAAATCCTTTGTTCGGATACTTGCTACTTGCTACTCGACTAAAATACTATCTTGGTGCGTTTAAGGCTTAAGTTACAGGTGACTAGACCTTAAGACGCTGGTCCGGTCTAGGTTAATTAACCTTACACATATCTTTGAATATCTTCGTAGAAACTTGCAGGTCGCATCACGATGTTTTTCTTCACCATTGCATCTTCATAATCTTTCAAACAAAGGCAGCCCAGCACAGAAGCCCATTTACATACATTTACTTTTCTCATAAGGAAATGATGGGAAGGGGAAGTGGATTGGCGGGGGAGGGGACGCATAGAAAGAGGTATTATCCTCTTCCTGTGCGTCTCCTCTTCCGTAGATTAAGGGTAGGCAACGCATCTGCAATTACAGATGTTTATGGGCAGAGGTCGCTTCACTTTTTCAGCGAATCCAGATGATCGATTGCTCGTATACCACTTTGAAATATATAAAAAAAACTTGTATAATTAAATCTGTAAATTTTAAAATCAAAACGAAATTATCAAAATTGTAATACTCCTTTCGTGAATCGATGTACAAATCATACATGTAAATGACAGCTCGTGCGACATTATCGTTGGCAAATTGTCCGCATCCTTCCTGCAACACAGCCTGCATTTGAAAGTAGGCTTTTGTTTGCATCCGAGACTTATGAACTAAATAATTTATGTTTTGTTTTCTGGTCTAGGGAATACAGAGAGGCCACCCAAAGCACTTTTTAATGGGCATATCGACAAAAATGTATAAAACTGACATTGACATTCATGGGCATGTCACGTGTGAGATATCGAACGTCAATGTCAGTACCATACATTTTTGACGTACGCTATAGAAGCGCTTCGTAGCGAATCTACTACGGGTAAACCCCCAGGTCTTTGTTTAGAAATAGCTAAGTTAACATATTAAATACTAGCTGTTGTTCGCGACTTCGTAGATCGGAGTTTAAAAAACTCAAGAACTACTGGGCCGATTTTAAAAATTCTTTCACCGTTAGAAAGCTACATTATCCCCGAGTAACATAGGCTATATTATTTAGATTAATTTTAGAAAAAAGACAATCAGGAAGTCCCAAAGTGCACTACGAAGCTATTCGATAGCGAATTACAAAAATGTACGGAACTGACAATGACGTTCGATATCTCAAACGTGACAAACATATGACTTATTGAATGTGATTGTCAATTTCATACATTTTTATCGATTCCATCAGCGATATCGCCAATCGCAAGATCGTAGCCCCTGGTAGTTAACCAATAATTTCTAATAATAGTTCTTTAAGTAGATTATTATTATAAAATGACCACACGATTTATTAAAATATTAACCATTTGATCTCCTATTAAGTTATGCGATGTAAACCACAACAAAACGGTCAAGCCTATGCCGTGATTTACTGGTTAGTAAGTTGACCACATAATTACTGCTAACGACTTAATGAAAGTTAGAAAACTTCAAGTTACTACTAATGGATCTACAGAACATCTATACGAATCCAGATGATATTTCTAGATGTAGAACATAGACTGAAAGAATACATAGGCTATTTACTATTTTTTTTAATTCCGCGCAGACGGCTTCGCGGGCGCCGACTAGTATGAAATATTTTCGATGACATAACTCAATAAGTGGGTCAGCAGACGTAATAAAATTATCCGAGTGAGGTCGGGAGCGAGGTTTATGCATTTCCTCTGAGACGTGTCCCGGTAACCAAAGTCAATTGTTATAAAATCCATATTAATATTATGAAGTCAGAAACTTTGTATTTTTGTATTTTTGTTTGTATTGAAATAACTCAAGAACTACTGGGCCGATTCCAAAAATTCTTTCACCATTAGAAAGCTACATTATCCCCGAGTAACATAGGCTATATCATTTAATTCCACGTAGACGAAGTAGCGCACAACAGCTATATTAATAACTCAGTAACTTTAACTTTTTATACTGCAAATATTAACAACACTATTATTAATTAATTCGTAAAATTTCAAACAACTAGTTAAAATAATTTTTATACTCAGAAATTGTATTATTTGGATCCATGATGGGTTCCATCTTCCGCAACTCCAAGACTAGCGCGTATTTTGCGTGAATTCACACATATCTTTGAATTTCTTCACAAACGTATAGACATCACGATGACCTTCAACGTAGAGGGTCGGGTGAATATGTATGTAGTCAGAAATTAGAATTTTTATTTTGCGGGAATGCTTGCTCCTTTGGCTTTTTAGCGTCCATTATTTTAAAACAAATATCTCTTTGTCTATGGCCGGAATAATCTTTATTTTTAAAGTTTATTATTAAACCTTCGATTTAATGTTGTTACATTTGGCTTTACGTTTATATTTTTTCTATAAAAGATTTTATGAAATAAAAAAGTTGACAATTTAAAAAATCATTTTAAAATTGGAATGCGCATTTTTAACAGTGTACGATCAACGCCATCTATGAAAAACAATGAGACATTTTTTGATACAGTGTAACAGACAAATAGATTACAAATAGATGTTTGTTCTATAGGTTATAGGGGCTCGTATCAACAAATATTTAGTTCAATGCAAGTGCATTTAATTTTAAAACATTAGTATGCATTTAAACAGCAATGTTTCTAAGTATTTATTGTAGTTTTTTTAGAAACACCCTAGTGTAGTGGTTGTCTATAATGTTTAGTTTATTTTTTGTTATTTTAATAGGTGTTTTAGTACCTAGTTTTGGTAAGGTATTTAATTTAGATTTTATATAAATGACCAAGAAAATCATAAATTGTTACCTTTTTTCTGCGTACCTATTAAATTAAAAACAGTTAAAAGGTTAAATCCAAAAGTTTGGAGGAAAATAAAATCAAAAAGTATTTGTCAGAAGTGGGATTCGAACCCACGCCCACAGAAGTGGACTGCGACCTGAACGCAGCGCCTTAGACCGCTCGGCCATCCTGACGTGCTGATATGCGGTGAAATTGGGAATCTTACTTTAAAATAAATAATACAGCTTAAATATTTTTTAATTTTATGTTTTTTTAACAGTTTAAGGGTAGTAAATAATAATAACAAAGATCAAAGACGGTATACAACATTTCATAACTTTTAGTAGCCCCCACAAGATATTTTTTTTTATTAATTTTGCACTTTATTTTAATTTTCGCAATATTTATTTCTAGTATCAACCGCATCATTGGGTTCTGAAGATGGAAGAGACGAAATGGATCGTATCGTAGGGGGTACAAAAGCCCCGAATGGGTCGGCACCATACCAAGTATCATTACGATGGTTTGGGGTCAGACATTTTTGTGGGGCCTCAATTATAACTACTAGAGTTATTTTGACAGCCGCTCATTGTGTTGACAGGTTAGAATTTTAAAAATAAAAAAACATAAATTAAATTTATAAACGCTTATATGTCAAAATGTATCACAAAAAGCTGTGGCTTTTTATACATAACTAACTGTTCACGACTTCGTTCGCGTGGAACAATATAGCCTATGTTACTCGGGGATAATGTAGCTTTATAATGGTGTAAGAAATCGGCCCAGTAGTTTTTGAGTTATTTCAATACATACAAAATACAAAGTATCTCTCTTTATAATATTAATATAGATTATTTTGCTGATTTAAATTGGAAAGCAGTAAAAATGACTGCCTTTAGTAATCTTGTGTTAAATATTATTTACTCGAAAGTTTCTCATTCGTGCTTAAGTAACTATTTGTGTAATATTAACAAAGATATTTTTAAAGAACACGATCTGAGTTTTTTAAAACATCTAAAACGACAAAATGACTTTGTAGAAAGTTACGTAAACTTACTTAATATTAACATATCTTTGCTATGCATTTAAAAGGTGTTTCTTTAAAATTCTAACACAATTGTGGAGTGCCTACTTTACATTCGACTGGTATCCAATCTCCTATTCTTCATAATTCTCTTCAGAATGAAGCCCCATTACTTCATGGCGATAGTAGGTACAAACCAGCTAAGATCTGGTGGTACACCGTACCCTATCCGCAAGTTCGTACGTCACGAGGACTATGATGATCAGGTGATAAAGAACGATATCGCTATCCTCTTCACACTCATAGAGATGAGGTTAGGTGGAGATGTAGATGCGGTGGAACTCAACCATGAACCGGTGATGACAGGAGAGAAATTGTTACTCACTGGATGGGGTACAACGTCTGTAAGTTGATTACTTCGGTTTTAAGTCCTTGTAAAATGGTTTATTCGTTTTTAGTTGAGTTTGGCGCCTTGAATTTTTAAATAGCAATTTCTTGCTTACACATATATGTCATAGCTTACAAGGCGCTTTTTAAATACCATTACACCATGTAAATAATATCACGAATAACCAGCTATTTAGCTCCCTTTTCATAATTTCAACATTCTTTATTAGTTTTCACAGTTTATTTATTACATTTTGACTCTTATAGTATCCAGGTAAAGCACCAAATGACCTGATGATGTTAGAATTAAATGCTGTCTCATTGGAGGACTGTAAGGAAGCACATAAGGACATCAATCCAGTGTTCGAGTCGCAGATCTGCGCACTCACTAAGGAAGGGCAAGGGGCATGTCATGTAAGAATTGATTTTATTTACTTATTTAATTTATTTACAAGTTATACATTGTTTTTACATTTAGACTCGTCGCCAAACTGTAGTACAGTTTGATGACGACAGACACACTCATTTTAATCAGATTAATTTATTAAAAAGCTCTGAAAAGCCTATTAATTTATACTTCTCCAACGGTCGAATTTTGAATCTACTTGTGCAGCGCGAAATGGACTTAGTGTTTAAGCGTGATCTCATTATTTAGGCGCTGTTATATATTTCAATGAAGTCTTATAATTTGACCAAAAGCGTATGGTAAAAGGTAGGAAGCTGCAAAGAAAGGTACTTGCGTATATATTTTTTACCGGACCATACCAACCAAATTCTTTGTTTGAGCTATAAGTCCTAATAAGGTGACGATATAGATTCAATTCTCTCATTTTAACGCATTGTAATAGAAGCTATACATTATTAAATAGCTATAAACATTTTAACATTGATTTAAGCATTACATTTCTTCTTATTTCTCTAGGGTGATTCCGGTGGTCCTTTAGTGAGAGAAGGCAGACAAGTAGGCGTCGTGTCCTGGGGCATACCTTGCGCGAAAGGCAAACCTGACGTTTATACTAAGGTACCACAGATAAAACAATAATAAAATTGTAATACCAAAGAGGTTTTAAGTTGTAACTGGCCAGTACGACGGTTATTTAATTAAATTAGGAAAACTCCTTCACATTCGAATTTTAAAAAAGTAAGTAGCTTATGTGTTCTTCCAGATTATGATGTAGAAACATCTGATTTTATCGAGGTCCGTTCAGCCGTTCTGGAGATGTCTTCAAACATCCATCCAAAATTACGCATTTTTTTATATCATAAGGTGGCAAACGAGCAAGCGGCCTTGATTCGCTGAAATAGCAAAGCGACTGCTGCCCACAGACATCTGCAATAGCAGATGCGACCCTTAACCTAGGAGACACACAGCAAGAGGACAATTCCTCTTCCTATACGTTCCCTTCCCCCGCCAAATACACTTCCCCTTCCCCTCATTTCCTTATAAGAAACGGATAGGAAGGGAAAGCAGACTAAAATGTGGCCTCCAGCGCCACACTCATCGGACGAGACACGGAATAGCTTCAATTTGCCGCGTGTGTTCTGTGCGTGTGGTATGTCATCGGGCGAGCCGGACAATTCGTCCAAAGATGTTAAAGGACTGTTAAAATATGTAATGCACTAAAATATGCATATTAGTAATATGTATGTAGTTTTAATCCCGTCATGTACCAATGTGTTTTTCGTTTTTCTTATGTACATATTTACCCGACGCTCTTAGATGAAGGAAAACATCGTGATGAGACTTGCACATATCGGTGAAGAAATTCAAAGATATGTGTATTCACGCAAAATACGCGCTAGTCGTGGAGGTGCGGAAAATGGTGCCCATCTAAGTCAAAACCTTTAACCTTTTATTTAATGTATTCTAGGTTGAATCCTTCATGGACTGGATAGAGAAAACACTGGCTGATGATAATAAGGATCACATCACGGAACTTAACATGTTGAGAAGCAATAGACATGGTTAAATGACGTCATTGTAAACAATAAAGGCATTGTAAATAAATAAATACGTTACATTTAGTTTTTCTTTTCAGATATTCCCTAATAGATACGTTTTACTTTATCCTAGGGCTTCATTAGACAAATGTCACGCGAAAAATGTTCTTACGCCAAAGCAAAATCTCCGTTTTATCCCGCGAACTAATGTCATTTATGTCATCCATTATTTTTTTATCATTTAAAACGTTAAATGGCACAGAGAAATTAATATGAATTTAAAAGACAACTAGCAACTAGTGTTAAATCGAGTTCAACTTTTTACCATAACTATTGAAATAGTTATAAATCAAAAATAAATAAAACACTTTTTTAATATATCTTTATTGCCATAAAACACTAATATCACAGTAATCAGTCGTGATTCAGTAATGTTGCCATTTTACAATCTTTGAAAATAAAACAAATTAATTTACTGCAAACATCGTGATGCGACTTGCACATATCGGCGAAGAAATTCAAAGATATGTGTATTCACGCAAAATACGCGCTAGTCGTGTAGTTGCGGAAAATGGAGCCCATCATGGGTCAAAACCTTTAACCTTTTTTTTTAATTCACTGCAAACTACAATTACAAATATTTCTAATTTGTTATTTAAGAAAATGTTTGATAATTATTCAAAGATTTTAATATTACTTTAATGAATCTTTTATCACTATGTTTACCTTTAGCCGTAATATAATAGTTTTAATTTACTTATATCCTAGGAAAAAAACAAAAATCGATGCCCATTTTAATTTAAAAATAAACATTAATATTTCATGAATACAGTACAAAACTTGAATGATTTTACTAGAACCCAAGTGTTGCCAGTTAAATAATAATAAAAAAATACTAAATAGTAGAAAAGTCGTGTTTTAAATTTGAATAATTATGAAATATGCTAGAATTTATGCCAAATACATAATAATATTGTTTATAAAGTATTGTGAACCGTTAAATTGTAGCCAATATTAAAAAAAAACACAATACTAAATTACCAATTTAAAAAGTAGATGGTCACTTAAGCCTTGTACGCACTAGGATAGTATTTTAGTCGAGTAGCAAGTAGCAAGTATCCGAACAAAGGATTTAGTACTCTATTCTACTAAAATGTTGCTGTTTGAACACGTTTAGTTACTAAATTACTATCCTAGTTCGTAGGTTTAGGCTTAAACGATTCCGAACAGTAGTAAATCCTTTGTTCGGATAAATGCTACTTGCTACTCGACTAAAATACTATCCAGGTGCGAACAAGGCCTTAATGAGTTCTTGCACTAAGCCGACGAGATGCTTGAATTCTTATTATAGCTAATGAGGTTTAATGTTATTAAACACATTAAAATATCATTTCGATACAATAAAATTTAAAAACATTAAGGATCTTCACTCATCATAAACTTTAATCTAGTAAAGTTAATAAGTGCTATGAAAAATAAAAATATTTGCCCATCTTTAATTCTACATGACATGGCAACCCTAAAAACACTTAAATCTTTCGTCTCAATCACTCTTGTTGGGACAGACAAAGACAGCAACTATGTCTCATTACTTTTCTAATATTTATAGATCTAAGCTTACATCATTTCTAAGACATAAATAGACACAACTAAGAGTAAAAGCCTAACTTTTATCCATAAATAATCAAAGAATTCAAATACATCTTCATTTAATAAGTAGTCATAATAATAATTTCCGTTATACGATTTAGAAGTATTAATACTATTAAAATTATCAAAATCTCTCGTAAAATCTCTACTTAAAATACCGAATTTCAATATATTTTTAACATTTGACAAATCAATAGACACTTCTTGGATATCTTTCGTCAATATCTTGACGAAAACGAAGCTGTCAGATGACATTGACGTTTGTGTTGTCAAGATGACAGGGAACTGGGACGAGTGATGTGCTGTGAAGTTACCTTTTATCGATATTTTATCGAATGTAACGTTCATGTTACTTTCCAATCTGAAAAATATTTTATTAATTAAGTCAACATCTACTACAAACTCATTGGAGAAACAATATTCTTGTTATAACATGTTTATATAGTAACTACTAGCTGTTACTTGTTACAGAATTAAAAAAATATAGCCTATGTTACTCGGTAATAATTTAGCTTTTTTTTTTTTATATTATAAAGTGGCAAACGAGCAAGCGGCCACCAGAATTCGCTGAAATAGCGAAGCGACCACTGCCCATAGACATCTACAATTGCAGATGCGTTGCCTACCCTTAATCTTCGGAGGGGAGGACGCACAGCAAGAGGATAATTCGTCTCCCTATGCGTCCCCTCCCCCGGAAAATCCACTTCCTCTTCCCATCATTTCCTTATAGGAAAAAGGTGGGAAGGGAAAGTGGATTAAAAATTAGTCCTCCGGCACCACACTCTTCAGTCGAAACACGGAATCGCTTCCATTTTACGCCTGTCTTCTGTGTGGTCGTGGTATCTCACCGGGCGAGCCGGACAATTCGTGCGAAGATCTTAAAGCGGGCTCTACCACTGTTAAAAGCTTTTTAACGGTGAAAGAATTTTTGAAATCGGAAGAGTAGATTTTGTGTTATTTCAATACATACAAAAAAACAAATCTATTCTCTATATAATATTAGTATAGATTACATATACATACCCTAAAACACATGTACGTTTGTACAAAGCGGCGCAAACAAGTAGCTTGCAAGAATCAACAGCTACGTAGCGGTCAC
The DNA here is from genome assembly GCA_013186455.1 of Papilio dardanus tibullus. NCBI lineage: Eukaryota > Metazoa > Arthropoda > Insecta > Lepidoptera > Papilionidae > Papilio > Papilio dardanus. The sequence continues at coordinate 513,365 of QDHC01001039.1, forward strand.
CCATCCGCCGCGCGCCAGAGTACGCTGACAGACCGTAGTGTGCGTCTGTTGCTTTTATACCTGATAATAAAGTAAACCTATTGAAATAGATGCACTGTCATTCTAGTCTAACTTAATGGTTTCATAAGATCGAGTTCGCGATACAAACGGAGATTTAACTTCGGTGAAAGGCATTTTTTTGCTTGACGTCGGTCTAATGTATGACGTCGGATTGAGTGGGGGTAGATTGAAGTAAACACATATTTTTATAACTCTCAGTTTTAATATTTTGTAATCAAGTAAATATTGTGCCATCTGTACATAATTTATGAAGCAAATGAATAAGTAAAGTTTAATACCTGCCGGTGAGCGTTTTCCCTAATCTATCTCCAATATTTCACATATTTCACCATACACTACACTCAACAATAGTCAGGACATTTTCAAAATGGACGCCATTCAAGAGTCACTGATC
>QDHC01001045.1:3161-18316 GCA_013186455.1 Papilio dardanus tibullus
TACAGAACTTTAAAATAGTACATGTAACTATATTCTAAGTAAAATTGCTCTATTTTTGGACCGAACAAGATAAAGAAATAAATCCGAAAGTCAGTTATATCCCGATGAGGTAAAGTTGTCGAAGAGACCTGGCGTTGCGCGAGCGCTTGTGTCGGTGCGCGTCCTCCAGCGCCGTGGCGCCCGCCAGCAGCTCGCCCGCCGGCGCCGCGCTGCGCGACCGCTTGCTGCACCGCGGCATCGCCCCACCGCCGCCCTGCAACACCCTGCACCACTCGCACTCTGCTTCTCCGCACCTTCTTCACTCTCAACAATCATTACACTCGAGGCATTGCTCTCATCTTTCAACTACCAGCCTCCGACTCGCCGCTGCAGAGGCAACGTTCCACAAATCTTTAATTATTATTTATTACAAAAGTTAATTGAAAAGATTGTATTCAAATTTATTCAAATATTAGCTAAAACAAACTAACAAATTAGCAAAACGAGATGTACTCACAATTGGTGGCAGATTCGATATAAAATTGGAAAACTTAAAAGGATTTTCGTCTCCTATTTTGCAAATTTGTGGAAACAGTTTGACGAAAAATGTCTCCTTGACAGGTCGATAGCGATAATAACCTGAAATAAAAAATCAATGTGGCAGACTTAGCAAACAAGAGAAAGGATGGAAAACACCTTTAATATGCTGTTATCGTCACATTTCATCTTAAAATACTTAACATTGTTCAACGAATCAATTGACTTATGCGTAACTTACGAAGTACCTGTAATGTTAGGAATCAAATTACAATAGGAAATAAACCCTTACCACTGAAATACAATAAAGTAGTTTCGAAGCAAATCGTTACATATAAATTATAATATGTAGAGCATTATATTGGTTAGGAAATAGAACAAATATTGTAAAAACCAAATAGCAAACACAGCGGTTAATGTTAGGAAAACTTGAAACTCAAAACGAAGTTTCTGCACCACAGATGATATAACCTACTGGCTTCATTAGACCAAGATCGCCATAAGAACGGTGATTTGGCTTCGGCGTAACGTCATTTATTGCGCGAACGTGGTCTATTGAAGCCGTTGGGAAAGAAATGTTGCGCTTTTTACATAGATAAAAAAACAGGTATGACATTAATATGTCTTACTGACAGCGACTGAAGCACGTTTATACCAAATATTCTTAACGTGACAAAGACAGTAACATCGATCTTTGGTCCCTTTCTCCGTATGCGAATTTCTTTGCTTGGGTCCAGAAATATGACCCAAGCCGTAGAAAGAGAAAGATATAGAAGTGGTGATAGCGTATATAAAGGGACAAAAGATCTATATCACTGTCTTTGTCACGTTCGTATATTTCGTTTAAATGTGTCACAGTCGCAGAACGTGACAAAGACAGTGACATAGATCTTTTGCCCCTTTCTCCGTATGCGATTTTGTTTGTTTGGGTCCAGGACCAAGACCCAAGCAAATGTGACATATCATATAGTATTGTGGCGCTCCATGCGTATTTTTGGGGAACTAATTTTTCATACGTCCCAGGCAAAGGCTTGAGACATGGTGTTATTGGTTTAAAGCCGTAAAGTGATGTACACACGACATACGTATGACGTAGCTAAGGCATGTTTTGTCCCTCAGCCGTATACGCTATCCCCACTTCTATACCTTTCTCTTTCTACGACCCAAGCCTATGTGACGTATCATATCGTAGAAAGAGAAAGATATAGAAGTGGCAATAGCATATACGGCTGAGGGACAAAACATGCCTTTGTATGTACTGCATTCGCGATAAAAACGAGACGCTGTGCGGTATTTTGCTTGGTGTTATATTGTATTATTCTGTTATTATCTTATTATGGATTAAACCAGTAAGTGATTATTAGAACTTTTCCAAATTTAAATTTGAAACAGTTGAATGGGAGCAAAAGAGCCAAATCACAAGGATTTTTTTTTCTAAAATATGACAATAAAATAATACAACTAAAAACATTTGATCTGATAATTAAAATTTATCGTTTTTTTCTATAACGAAAACATTTTATAAAACTCCTCGAATATTCACTATTTATAATCTGTGAATTGCACGAACTTTTGTTCTACTTTTGGTCTGTTGTGTGAGGACGCGCGATAAATCGAATAAATAAATTCGAAGCATTTGTGGCGCATTTTAATCCTGCCCGGTGAAGCCAAAGCGTATAAATCTTTCCCATTTTTATGTTAAACCTGCCACCTATCAATAGATGTCGCTTAAGCTATTTTAAAACACCGATTGTGTTATAGTACTAAAAATATTATAATGTCGGCGACGCGTACATGTCGCTAGGATATCTTCTTTGTACGTAGAAACCACCGATAATACAATACTATACTAGTACAGATACCCCATCCCATACAAAGAAAATAATGCCCGTTCTCATCAACGAACCCCCAAAAGAAGTTTTAGATAGGTGTCCTTTTGCTTAAGGATCTCGCTAAATCTAACTCATACCTAAATTGGTTTTCACCATGCTATGTGTAAAGTGTGTCTATTGAGGGACCCCAAAGATGAATGACATTAGTTTTTGGTACTAGTGCTTGAAACGTCGATGTGCTATTGTGATTATATCGATATACTAGTTAATAATACTATAAAGACAGAAATTTTGTACTTTTGTATGTTTTGAAATAACTCAAGAACTACTGGACCGATTTCAAAAATTCTTTCACCATAGAAGGCTACAGTACCCCGGAGTAACATAAGTACGCTATATTTTTCAATTCCACGCGGACGAAGTCGCGAACAACTTATATTGTGTCAAGATATTTTGTGATTTGACTTGTTTAAGTTATACAGGAATATGAATAACTAAATGATGCTGTACATGGCTAGCTGACAATTACTTGTTCATCAATTGTAGTTACTTGATGTGGTGCACAATATTAGATAGGCTGTGTTACTCATTTTACGAAACTAGTGTTATGTGACATATAAAATGAGTTAAGGGTTACCTAAAAATTAGGTATTGATGGTGAGAACGGCCATAAGCCTCCTAATTTTATAACTGTACTGCTTCGGCAATTGTCTAAATATCGTGACTTCGTGAGTAGAAAACGCCACCCAATACCCAAGATGGCGCTGTTCTTAATAAATGAAAGAAAATTAACAATGACGTCATGCGCCAATTTTCCGTACGGACGGGTTAGAAAATAATTTATTTTAAAAGTTTTACATGAAATTAAAAAAAATGTAATATGTTGAAGTTTCACACCGGTTACTGATAAGGACATGTTGTATTAATACAATATAATACAACAATTTAGAACTTAAAATTTAACTAATAAACACCAAAATTAATATCTCACAAGAGAGTGTATTAATGAAACAAAATTTATATATAATGCAAAAATTACATATTAGTACCGGTTGCGTTAGCTGATGGAGATATGACCCACGGCGGACAGAATTGAAACTGTGAGGATATATAGAGAAATGGAACCCCGTCGTAGAAACCTATAATGTATATCGATTAAAGACTATGGAAAAGTTTATTTTTTTTAATGAACCTAGTAGCTTAGATTCTTGTAATGCTCCCGTATTCATAAAGCTACTATCGTAATTATCCAACAGAAGTCTCGGCATGTCGGTACGGCCGCTTCGAAAATTAGCCGGCAGGCAGCGGGCGTGGGGGACCTCGTGCGCGGCCGCAGTATGTCAGCGGAGACTGCAATGCAAGCCACGAAACATGGAATTGCTTCCATTTGACGCCTGCTTTTTGTGTAGTCGTGGTATTACACCGGTCGAGCCGGCTGATTGGTACGAAGATGTTAAATCGTGTCCTACCGCTGGATAATATGTCAAATAAACATACGTAATGTGAAAAATAAATAAACAAGTGCTCGAGAAACAGTAAGCTTTATTTCTCTAGTGATAATGTTGATTTCAACTTTTCCATATCTATGGCTCTTCCTTGAATAATTCTAAGAGTTAGGGATTTGACTCTTTATTGAAAGTGCCCTAGTTCTAATTAGGGTGAACGAACGTTTCTATACCTCGTTAAACCTGAGGGGCGTAAATTTTGGCGCGGTCTGCTTTTGCGACCATATTTTCCTCGTTTTAGCATCCTAAAATACACAAACAAGCGGAAGAACACCGTCTTAAATGGCGAGCGAGCACTGCTGACTCCTCTGTATCAGTTAACCCAATTAGCTCATTCAGTATTTTTTAGTGGTCAACGAGTATGGGGCTCCTGAAACCGCTAAAATAGAAAAGTTGTCACTGCTTATTGATATCTTTAATGTTTCCGAAGGTTGGGGTCGCGTCCGTTTCAAGCCGGTGTCGTGGCTCGTGGGGCTGCCGGCGCCCTCGCCACCCCGGCGCTGGCCCGCGCCCCGCCGCCCTCCCGCGCTCCAGTACTCAGTCGTCGCGTGCCTCACACGGCGTCCCGGCGTGCGGCGCGTTGTCCGGGTGCTTCACCGCGTCTGCGAGCAAACGCAATCCACGATCTTTCCTTATTGTGCAATAACTTAACATTTCGCATTTAAACTATTCTGTGCGGGTTATTATTAAGTTTTGATTACTTTAAAAGTCAGTGCGTGTGTTAATTTTTATTTAGTTTTAACTTGTCTGTGGCTTTATTTTATATTGTTTTGATTGGATTAGTTTAGCGAAGATCCGGCTGACAACCGACATTTTTTGGAAACTTACGTAAGTAGTTCACTGCAATGCGATTTATGTTTAAAATAAGTTTCAACTTTTGCTGTAAGCTATCAGTCGTGACTTCGTTAATGCGGAATTTATAAAATCCTGACGTTACCTGCGCTTATACATAAGCTACTCGTGCCTTCCACTAAATGTCCCGTCAAAATAGGTCCAGCCGTTTCGCAGACAACCCGGAACACATGCGAATTTCCGGACAGAATAACAAAAATAACGTATATCATGGGCACAAGATGAAAAAAAGATTAATTTTATGCTGTCAAACAGACACCGTAACTTTATTAAGCGTTTTGTGCAGATTACAAGATCCTAGAAGTTAGATTTAAGGCGCGAGGATCCAAAGAGCCATCAAAGTATTAGTACAAAAATAAAAAAATCGGTTAAGCAGCTTCTGAGATTAGCGCCGACAAACACACAAACTGACAACATTTTAACAATCATTAGCAGTTTTCTAGCTTTGATAACGGCTCTACTAAATAGTTTTTTCGCGAATTTTTTCGCGTGTATTTTTATTGAAAAATGTATGGAACTGACAATGACGTTCGTTATCTCACACGTGAAAAGCACATGACTTATCGAATGTCAATGTCAGTTTCATACATTTTTGTAGATTCCATCAGCGATGTCGCCAATCGAAAAGTACTTTGGGTGGCCCCCCTGTAACACCGCCTGTACAACTTTAATAGGTGTTAAAAGTTTATGTTATTACAATATTGTTAAAATAATGGTCGTTCGTGACTCGAGGGCTGTCAATGTTGGTGCTGGTTCAACTTCGGATGTAAACTACACTGATATCCATTTGTGTGAGGTGAAAGTTCGGCCGAGGTGCAGAATCTGGAAAGCGGTGGAGAGGTCGCTTAAAGAACAAGTCACAAAAAGTCAAAAAGGACAGAGTTGTCGAGCTCGCCTCGGCTTGTGCTAAAGAATCAGTCGTAGGGCATTTCATTATGTATATGGAATTTATTATGCGAATTAGAGGGTGCCGCGCGTGCCGGGCGAGCCAAGGGGACGCTCACTCGCCTCGCCTCGCCTAGTCGCCAACATAATACTTGTTAATTAATTGTTATGCGTGATCTGTTTTATTTTACAATGGCGGAATTAGTAAGAAAGATGACACAAAGTTAACAGTGAAATACGAAAAGGTTCTATTTAAAAAGCACGGAAGTTAAACGTCAACCTCCGCGGCGCATCTTGCACCGCTCCAATACAACAACGGACAAAATACATGCATCTAATGTTCACTAAGTGATATCTATATAGGTGTTATTATGTGAACCTAGGCACTTAAATATTTGATACGCACATTTTGAGTATGAGCCGCAATGTAGATAAATCGATGCGAGGGCTTGCAGTTCGCGTGGGGCGAGGGGAGCGCTTCCCCCGGCGCGCGCCCCGCGCCCCCCCGCGCGGCCCCGGCGCCCGCGCCACATGCCGGAACTCGCTCAAAATCCTTAACCATAGACAAAACAGTGGTAGAGCTCGCAATAATGTCTTCTGGATGAATGAGCCGGCTCCCCCGGTGAAATACCACAACCACACAGAAGACTGACGTGAAATGAAACAGTTCCGTGTTTCGTCTGAGGAGTATAGAGCCGGAGCCCTAACTTTAGTCTATTTTTCCTTCACACCCATTTCTTGTAAAAAAAATATGGGAAGTGGATTTGGCCGAGGCGCGTAAGTAAAGGAGTTATCCGCGTTTCTGTGCGTGCGCTCAGCCCTCAATTATATGTTATTATCTCTTTATTTTTTTTGGGGATGTTGTTATGGTAGTGACACATGTCAGTTCATTAGAACACATCACATAGGTTTATGTAGGTAAGTTATGTATACAATCAATCGGCAATTGTGATTTAACATTTTATTAAGAAGGATCGTTTCGCGGACATGCGAGTATGTATGTCGTGCGAGGCGTCTGCCACGCGCCGCGACTCACGGCGCATATTCGGGACAGTACTTCTTGTAAATGCTTTCCCAGAAAACGATCTCGTGGTGGTTGGGCATGGCTGCCGCAACCAGCTGCTCTCCGATGTTCAAGTAGTCCTGCCTTTCCACCGTGTACGGCTTCCACACCGCGCCCAGCCTCTCATCGGGTGTTGGGTTTCTAAAAGATAAAAATATTAAAGCCTAATTTTGAAACAGATAGGTATGTAGCGGTTCCGGCGAGAATCGCCATTACCATTATGATTATCAGTCGCCTTATTACCTATCTCGCGTGTTAGTTACCCATATTTGGCGAAGTTAGTCCAAAGCGTGGTGAGGTTGTGCACGGCGGCGAAGGCGGGCGCGGCGCGGGCGGGCGGCGTGCAGAACGCGCGCAGCGGGAACAGGTAGGGCAGCTCGTCGCAGTGGCACACCACCACCTTCTCGCCCACCACCTCGCTCAAGCCAAAAAGATCTTTAAAGAAATTTCTTTCCGATTTACAGGAAAATTTGTACAGAAAAATCTTGTTATTGCAATTATTGGCGCATATTTTTTGCCACAAAACTGCCGGATAAATGAAGTTATCGGCTCCGATATAGGCGTACAAAGATTCGAGGTTTTTCATAGTTAACTCTTTTTCATTGAAATAGTAATTCTTCATCATTTTACCGACTTCGATTTGATCTGATATCGGACGAGTCAGGGCGATAGTCCGCGGTACGAAATATTCGGCATATCTGTTGGCCTGCACAAACATGTCATGAACGTTCTTCCCGAGTCCCAACATCATCACTCCCTCGTCTTCTGTGTAGCCGTTTATAACTTCCACCCCGTCGTGTATACCCTGACGCAACAAGCGCATCGGATCATCGGGCAAGAACCTCTCTTCCTCACCGAACTGACTCTCTATCGTCACACAGAACTCAAGGAGAACACACTCTTTGCTCGCTTCGGCATAAGTCAACGGAACACTCTTTTTGATAAGTGCTTCCACAGGTAGCGATTTAAAAAACTGGTAGACTTCCTTCTCGTCGGTTAAAGCGCATCCCATTTCTCTCGCCAGTCCTAGCGATCGTTCTTTTAACATAAAACTTGTCGCCCAAGAGCAGACTGCAGTTCCGCTCTGCGATATCGCTCTCTTGAACAGCCCTTTGCTCATGGGCGACAGAAGGTGAAAGGAAACGCTCGCTCCTCCGGCGCTCTCTCCGAAAATGGTAACATTGTCTGGGTCCCCTCCGAAGCTGGCGATGTTCCTCTGGACCCACCTGAGTGCGGCCACCTGGTCCTTCATGCCTGCGTTGCCAGGCACTTCTGCCGTGTCCAGGCACAGGAAGCCGAGCACCTCCAGTCTGTAATTTATCGTCACTAGAACGACGTCGTGCCTCACTAAAAACTCTGGCCCGTATATTTCATCAGAACCAGAACCGCTAATAAAACCTCCCCCGTGGATCCAGACCATGACAGGCAGAGGTCGCGCGGGCGTGACGTCCGGCGAGAACACGTTAAGGTAGAGACAGTCCTCGTCGCCCTGCGGCGGATGACCGAACATAACGTCGTGCTGGTAGCAATCATTTCCTAGCTTGGTGGCATCGCGCACCCCATGCCAAGATTTCGGTGGCTGAGGCGCCTGGAAAATAATAATTGCATAGAGCGACGCGTTTAGGTGCAGCTAGCTTTAACCATATCATTCCTTCTGGGTGCCTTTGGACAAGTTTTCCGCATATATTTATTATCCCAGATAAACGCATTAAAGCTAAAATATTCTATTTGATTTACCTTGAACCTGAGGTCTCCGAGGGGCGGCTGGGCGTAGGGAATACCCTTGAAGCTGTAGATGTTTCCGCCGTACTCGTTGACTGCCACCGCGCCCTCTAGCGTCCCCTCACTCACTCTGATCTGCATCATTTGTAGTAATTGCCGCAACCGAAGTTCAACACCAGCTGAGGCCGCGATTACACGCCGTTTTTAAAAAAAAGGGCAGTATCTTTTGCTTTTTATTTTATCTTTAAAAGTCGTATATAATTCAGTCGTAGTGCGTGCACGTGCTTCCAGTGGCGTCCGAACTTGATAGCGTAACAATCGAGGAAAAACAACATTGATAAAGCAGTTTTAAACAATAGCTTATCTTTTTGATAATACTTTGCTAATGGGTTTGCACTTTGCACTAATTTTTAATTTTTTTTTAATTTAAATTTTGCATTAATGGGTTTGGGACTTTTCTAATAGGTTTTCCAAATTACACGTAACTATTTATTACGAGTAATTATATGTATACAATAGACAGATATGATTTTCCAAAAGTAGATAAATAATGTTTTCGCTATGTATTTCAATTGATATGAGAGGAAGCCGTGTTGTGTGCAGTGGCGGCTCGTGGGTCATGGAGGTGGTGGTTCACTCAGCTGCACCACCATCATTTCAGCGCCCTGTGGAAAGCGTGACGTGTGGCGAGAGGTGTCTCGGCACAGCGCCATCTAGTAAGCGACAGAAGACACGCCAAGCTCAGTTTAAAAACGATATAAATATTAGGTTACAATGAAAATAATATTATTAATTATGATACATCCGTTTAAAATATTAAACAATAATCTAAAACTTAGTTTTTTCAAATACCTTGCGGACGCAGACGCGGGCAAAAAAAGTTACATCCAAAGATGTATTATACTATAGATGGAACACTCGAAGCCTAAAAGTAAGGCATTTTCTTTGACCTCCGGAGGTCTCCGGTAGGGAGATTTCCCCTAGTGTTGTCGTTTACATTACATTTGCCGATATAAAAAGTCTACCGAATGTAACCTCTTCTCTCATATTTTAATTTTATTTAATAGTATTTACTGAAGTGTAATATTATAATTAATCGAGACATTTTTAAAATATTCATTAAAAATTTATAACATTCACAAAACAAATATAGTCTTTGTTAAAAATAGTTTGGATTTAAATTGTTCTAAATAAAATAATAATTATGAAAATGATAATTAACATCTTAATGAATGTTTTAGTTTATTCTATTGTTTATTTTAAAAATTGAAAAAAAATCACACATTTTCCCAAACTTGGAAAAATGTTCATGATACTGGCAAAGATTTGATTTTTTTATAATTTCTTACGCGAAAAATTACAAGAACGTTCCAAATATAGCGAGACAAGTGTTTTCTTGGCGTATACAGCCTAAACTACTCGTATAAGACCTACATAAAAACTATAATGGCGGAGCCAAGCCCTAAACAAAATAAAACGTAATATTATATACAGCTTACTTACTGTAATACAATTTGTATACTAGCGATTAGCCAACGTAAACAAACCAACTCACAGCGCATGTAGGTGTTATGTATCCCTATTATATTTCGCTTGGCTCCGACCTCGAACCTATCAATAAATAGATATAGCTCACAAATAATAGTATTTTATTAATATTAAAGGTCTGAATGGTTTGCATAAGAGGTGTATAAAATTAATTTATTCTATACTACGTTATTTTGTACTTTTTAGGTTTTTTAAGCTTTTAATTTAAATATGTTTTTTGTTTCGGAAGGCGGTTTTACAAATACAAATATACTAAAAGATAAATAGATAATACATAAAATTATATTTAATTATAGACATAGATTACTGATAAAAATAATAAAAATGCATTCACCTTCCGAATCTGATAAGAGAGAAGATATCGCGAACATTATCGCGAACCAAAGTATTAGAGGAGGCCTCTGTCCCAAGACAAGCACAAGAACATAATACACAAGATATAAGAAAAATTTAACATTCAATTTAGATTTTTTTTCTGAAGATAATTTTTCGTATCGATTAACTTTTGTTTTTAATTTGCTTTATTTTATGTTTTACTAATTTGCCTATTAAAAAAAAATAAGATTGTACAATAACATTATTTGTAAAATCTAACAGCAATAAAGGCTATATTATTTTATTATTTATTTAATATTAACGACCCGCCCCGGCTTCGCACGGGTGCAAATCGGTATAATGCTGATACTAAATAAAAAATGGTTATTGTAAGTTATCACTAACTGATAGACATATACCATCGCGGACTTTTTTGTAGATCTTTTTAAGTTGTACAATATTGTAGTACATTATTCTGATCTAACTTGTAGGGTTCAGGCAGCGTTTGCAATGTGAGCGCTAAAAATGTGTTAATTTACGACATCATATTAAAAACCTCTAAATTATCAGTGTTACTCTACTATATTGTGAATGTATGTATATACATGAAACCTTCCTTATGAATCACTCTATGTATTAAAAAACCGCATCAAAATATAGGGCCAAACATAAAAAGCGTTATTGTTTTATACTATGTAAGGATTATAAAACGATAAACTTTATCTTTTTGTATGTATTGTATGATAATTCAAGAACCACTGGGGCGATTTCAAAAATTCGTTCACCATTAGAAAGCTACGTTATCCCCGAGTAATTATTTTTTTAATTCCACGGGGACTAAGTCGCGAACAACAGCTAGTAATTAGATAAAGTAGGAATAAATTTACTTCAGGTACCAGTGGTATACATATACAATAAATAAGCAAAAATAATTGTTAGTTTAGTTAAAATACAATTCTTAAGTTCATGGAATTTCATGTTTTGATTTACACTTTTACTTGAATTGCCTCGCCACTTGCTAGCCTCGAAAGATTTACGAAAAAATTGAAGAATAGTGCTGGTGACATTCCTTAAAAGTAAATCTTACGTGTGCCAGTAGCCCATGCCTGGTCTATGCATTCTTTTTGCCCTAAAGTTATTTGTTTACGATTACAAGATTGCAATAATGAATCGAACATTCTACACACACTACTTTATTTAAAAAATACGATTGTTTTCGTACAAAGTCAGGGCAGACCGGCAGCCTCGTAGACGCCGGACCAGAAGGCGAGCACGGCGGCGCCGAGCCCCGTGCCCGGCGTGAGCCGCTCCGCTATGTCCAGGTAGGCGCCGGTCCGGCTGTCGTACTCGGCCCACACCACGCCCAGGGAGCCGTCGGGAGTCGGGTTGCTGAAACGCAATACCTTCCGTTTACATCATTCTACAAACATTGACATTTGACGAAAGTTATACGAATGACAATGACATGATATGGCAGGTAATGTGATTTAAATCCAAGAGGAAATAATGAGCAAGCAGCGCGTGCCGTGCTTCGCGTCGGTACATCAAGACAGCGCCCGAGTCCATACAGTGTCCAAGTGGTAACTCACCCGCACTTGGCGAAGTTCGTGAAAAGTTGACAGGTTTGCTTGATCATCTTGTACGTAGAGCTGTCCTCGTCAAGAGGGAAGTTGTACAGCTTTGGGTCGAACAGATGCATCAGATCCTCGAGATGTGATGTTCCAACTATATCATATTTCATTCCTTCTTTTCCGTAAATGCATCTGTCAGAGATGCAAGAAAATTTGTACATGTAAATATTTGTGCTCATTTGAGGTAACAAGTTAACGTATTTATGTATATCGTAGACGAAGGCGGTATGAGAAGCATATTCAACGAATGACTTAATTTGGTTCATATTTATGGGCTTGTCTCCAAAGTAATGTGAACGAATTCTGTCCGACAACTGCATCACGGTGCCGGCGTTGCATTTTAACAATATCTTTCTAGGAACAAGCGTCTCCGGATATCGGTCGTACGATTTGACAAGGGCATCGAAATGTTGCAAAACCACCAGCGATTCTTCGCTCGTATATCCTATCATAATGTCCACTTTGTTGACTCGACCATTCCTCATTGCTGTGTCGGGATCTTCTGTTATAAAATGTTCGAGCCCAAAATCTTTCTCTATAACTGGCCCAAAATTGTACATTTTAAGAAGATTTCTCGATTCCATTTCTTCCGTTATTAATAGGCAAGGGTTTGTGTCGACTAACTTTTCAACTGGGACGTTTTGAAGGTACTCTAAAAGTTCCTGGGGATCAGTTGTTTCTAATCCCAGCTGCTTGCCAAGAACAAAGGCTCGCCTCCTAGGTTCAAAGCTAATGGCCCAGTCGCAGATGGGCACTCCGCTCATCGGGATGGCTCGCCTGAACAGGCCCCGCGATAACGGCGACAGGATGTGCAGGGCCGTGGCTGCGCCGCCCGCGCTCTCGCCGAACACCGTCATGTTGTCAGGATCGCCGCCGAAGCTCCTTATATTTTTCTTGACCCATTTTAGCGCAGCCACTTGGTCCTTCAAGCCCGCGTTGCCCGGGACCTCCGCTGTGTCCATACACAGAAACCCCAACACTTCTAGTCTGTAGTTAATCGTGACGAGAACGACGTCATGACACATCAGGAAGTCTGGTCCGTAATGATCCACGTCGCCCGATCCACTCTTGAATCCGCCACCATGTATGAACACCATGACCGGCAGCGGTGCCTCGGGCTGCAAGTCTGGCGAGTAAACGTTCAAATACAGGCAATCCTCCGAGCCGGCCAACAGTTCATTGGTAAATATGTCCTTTTGTGGACAGCGAGGTCCGTGTTGAGTCGCTCTTCTTACACCACTCCACTGCAGCGGGGCTTGCGGGGCCTGAAAGTAAATAAAACATATCTTTTGTATTTATTGGATAGTTATACAATACATATACTTATGTATGCGAGCAGGTATGTTGGTGGTGGTCGATATGTTATGATCGTGATCCTAAACAATACATAAGAGACAAGACAATGTGAGTACATGATACATTACTTAAAAATCTTTTCGTTCTAACGGTGCCCAATGGTCAGATTCGACAGTTCAAGAAACGCAGATAGATTAGATAATAGACATACATATAATTTCATTTAAGGAAAGTAGATATGAAAAATAAAAATAATGCATGTATGTATGAGATGGAGAGATGGATGGTGGGCGAGAGCGACCGCCGGGGCGAGGATGAGCGGGCTGGCGGCGCGGGGGGCACACGCTGATTAATTGTGGAAATAAGTTTAATTTAATTCAAGGTGAAATTAACAGATATTCAGATTGTCCTTGCGGACCGTAGGCGGTCACGATCGCAGGCGCAGGCAGGCAGCGGCTCATAGGTTTATTGACCCGGACTGATTATTTGACCCGGAATTCGACTCGGGCAACGCCTTTTATAGAACTTATACAACTTGAATTTTTTGACGAACATTATCGACTTACGCAGAAGTTCTTTTGTGGTGTAAAGTGTGGGGTAAAGGTGCACATGTACACATTGCAAATCGTGTTAATGAGTTCAAGTGAAATAAATCATTAAACTTCTCATATCGTCAATTCTTTTTACTTATTTTGTTGCAACAGGAAAAAGTCACAAGTTAACAATTAGTTATTATGGCTTTGTTGACCTTGAACCGAAGCGTTCCGAGGGGTGGTGCGGCGTAGGGAATGCCTTTAAAGCTGTAGTAGCGGCGGTCTCCGGCCACGGCGGCCAGCTGCTCCCCCTGCAGCCGGCCCTGCTGCACCTCCACTTGAGCCATGCCGAGCTCTTGGCGTCAACTCGCGCAGTCGCTCAGAGTCGTCCGGCGCGCACGCCGGCCAGCGCGCCACTGCACCACGCGTAGCGCGCAGCGAGCCTGCCGGCGCGCCATTTGGGGTTAATGCACTCTGCCAACGCAAAGCGGCTAATAATCCTTATTTTGCTCTAAACTTTCTTAACCCGATGCAAATAAATAGTTATGCAAAGCTGACACCGATACCATGACGATACGATGTCACGAGAGAGTGAGTGAGTGAGTGATTAAACCTGCTTAAACAATCTGGATAGTGGATACGTTGAGAGGCGTGGCGGTGATAAAGTCGGGGAGCGAGTGAGCGAGACACACGGGAGAAAGACGTGCAGGGAAAGTAATTGTAGTCCTCATCATCCTACCTTTGGCTTGCAAGGATTGAATGGACGGAGAAGTGGCATCGACGAGGGAGGAGACGAATGGTGCAGCGATCGCGTAGTCAGAATCCAAATCATATAGGTTTAAAACTTGTTTTGCGGTTATTCAATTTAGGTTTTAAGCTTTATACACAAAGAATAAGAGTGTATCTATCTTTTGGAAATTCGGAATTGTTAAGGTGGATTCAGGATGTGCTCCACATATTGTAATTAGGGTTTAGACTACGCATCGATTCCGATCCCTGCACCATTCGTTTTGGCCAACGCGATTTTCGAAACGTATAGCTAGGCGCCTGGTTCATACACTTGAGATCTGATTTGCAGAATTTGGAGGCTATCAGTTCCACCACTGGATACCTGCTGCCTCATTTCTGGCTCCAAAGCGATCAGCGTTCATTCTCTCCTAGCGGTTAAACGTAGAAAATTTCCTGACAAACCCGTTATACCTTATCTGCATTACCTGGGTACAATTACGTGCGGGTCCCACGTATAAAAATAATGTGGCTATAATCAGAAATCGCGCTTGAATTAACAGTAAAGTATGCGAAACCTAATATTAGTTGTTTCCTGAGTGTTACGTCGTCATAGTGCTTTGGATTTCATCAGCCTTGTCGATTGTCGACCTATGATGGTTGTGCACAACAAATACAGGTTCGGGTCCTGTGGCACAACCTACCCTGTAACTACGTATGCACAAAGGGTG
>QDHC01001047.1:0-11240 GCA_013186455.1 Papilio dardanus tibullus
TATGCAATTGCAAATGCATTTACCTCACTTTAGTCAGGACAGGAGGGGATACATAAAAGGACACACACATCACACGAAATGCGGAAACGTTTCCACTTCACACCTATCTTCTGCGTGGTCGTGGTATAACGCCGCGAGAGACGGCCTCTTCGTGCAGGAGATGTTACTGCGGGCTCTGCCACTGTTAACTTTATTCTAAATATGTATCTATTGATTTCTGCGCATAAAATGTGCAGACAAACAAACCCTTAAGATTTATTATATTAGCGTAGATGACCTGAGGTCAGTTATTTGATAATTAAAGTAAATTTGCAAATGGGAAATATCGACGATACTCTTATCTTGTATATTGTGTTTGCATAGCTTAAGCTGCAAAACCACTATACACATTTCATTTTAATATAAATACTTGATATAGGATACAGTGGCGTGGGGTGAAAAAAAATAAAGGTAAAGCAGGTTTAAAAAAAACGGCTAACGCGTGATTTTTCACAACGTCATACTCGTATCTTGTCAAAGAACATGCAAAAAATTACATTCCCTAGATAAGTGTGTTAGTTCACCTTTCCCAAAACTACGGCATGTTTTGTATGGACTATGGTGGTTGCGTTGCGTTCTATACAGTTTATAACGTTTATAATCAATTTTCATATCGCACATGATATTTTTTACTTATTATTAATTATATTTTTAATAGTCCGGGCTCGGATAAATACTTATTCTTATTTATTCTATCGATATATTAAATAAAAATATGTTATATTTACCAAGTAGCGAATGCGTAGGAAAAAAATTGAAAACAATTATGAACCATAACCGATAACATTTGGTAACTTTAGCACTAGGTTCACCGTGGTTAAACCCGAGCTCAAATCAACACCACTGATAATTAGAAAGAAATACAGTATTATAAGGAAATATGTGATATAGTTTATTTTTGAAATTATTGAATCGCCCGTGCGTTCTTATTAAGCAAGGTAAATCTTGGTCGACGTAGAATTAACTGCTACACCAAGCCAGGACCCACTAAGAGCTGTAGAGCTAAGTACGAGTAGAAGAGTCTAATTAAAGGTTTAAACATTTTATATTTTTACGAGATGAATATTTTGTATTGTGTTTGTAAAAATCGGTTAAAACTTTAAATTTATCTTAGTCTAGATAAGATAAGATAAGCCTTTATTCGTTTATCATTATTATTATTATTTTTTACAAATGTTCCTTAAGCTAGTACTAATTTATATAAACTAAAAATAAAATAAACTATTTTTTTAAGCTCCCAGTTTCTTTGGTTACTTCGGTTACTCTTAAATGTATTTACTATTCACCAATCCTTACAATATTTGTGGAGATCGCGGTCGAACGATATTCACCGTCACGATTTAAATTAGGTCTTCCAAACTTGTACAGTCCGCAAATAGTGCATAGCACAACTCTAAACTAAATTATTTAATTTTACTTTTTTATTATGTGCATAAATATTTCATGAAATATTAAAAAAAATAATGGTATTTTTAGTTTTTTAAAGTAGTAGTATTTTTATACAATAGAGAATTTTTTTTTACCCATTTTATACTTACACTTACTGGATCAGGCCCAGTCCCACCCGCGGCTCTAGTGCCTCAGGTGATGATGATGATGATGATATACTTACAGATTAAATCCCAATTTTGTAAGTTCCACTGACTGTTATAATTAAGAATATATCTAAATTGCTGATAGTATTATTTAATACTTGAATGCTGACGTTACTTCAGAGGAGATTTGTAAATCTTGTCCCGACATCGACTCGTTCAGACGTCTACTTGATCGAGCGGAAATTTCCAACACAAATCGAATAACATCAGGACAAACTAGTCTTCTTATATTTGTATACCTGTCCAGAATAAACGAGCGCGGAATTTAAATTGCCCATCTTTTGTGCATACAAAATGTTTCCATAAATTGGCCATGCCATGCCATCTCTGAATGAAATCTTGACATTACAATTAAAAATATTCAATGCAAAGATCAATTTGTTTGTCAAACACTTTACCAAAGATTCATCCATGATTAACTACTTTAATTTGTTTAAAAAATAAATGAAATTACTTATAAAATAAAACACATCGACGCCCGCACCGAATAATCCGGTAATCGCAAAATTAAAATTTTACAGGAGAGCAAAAAAACGTTTATCTTTTTATTTAAACAGTGAGTGAACAAACAATTATATTTTTATAATATCTCCGTAAATATCCGTAAAAAAATCAAAGATGTATTTGGGTCTGTAGATGCCAAAAATGGCATAACAGCAAAAACCTCGTAATAGCACATTACCGGACTATTCGACGGGGACGTCGACATCTAAATACAATTTAACACAATA
Source organism: Papilio dardanus tibullus (assembly GCA_013186455.1). Taxonomy (NCBI): domain Eukaryota; kingdom Metazoa; phylum Arthropoda; class Insecta; order Lepidoptera; family Papilionidae; genus Papilio; species Papilio dardanus. Next base: position 2,366 of record QDHC01001047.1, read on the forward strand.
CAAGAACATATGTCACATTAAAATTTCTTTCTTTCATTTAAATAACAATATTTTTAAGCTCCAAGAAGAGATTTAAAGCTCAAGGACATTTTGGTATTTGTTCAGACAGCTACGAAGCTACGAAGTCGCTACGAGCTACGAGTCTCTCGCGAAGCATTTTAACACAAGCACCCTCCGCTCACTGAACCTGAATGTGCACTCTGTATTTATTTCTATTCCTCTTTTTGACATATTTGAATAGGTTTATTTGAAGGCAATTAATCGTGAATGTTGAAGATGTAAGACAAGACATTTAACAGTGGTAGAGCCCGCTTTAAGATCTTCGCACGAATTGTCCGGCTCGCCCGGTGAAATACCACGACCACACAGAAAACAGGCGTCAAATGGAAGCAATTCCGTGTTTCGTCTGAAGAGTGTGGTGCCGGAGGACTAATTTTTTATCCGCTTTCCCTTCCTAACCTTTTCCTATGATAGGAAGAGAAAGTAGATTTTCCGGGGGAGGGGACGCTTGGGGAGAGGAATTATCCTCCTGCTTTGCGTCTCCTCCTCCAAAGATTAAGGGTAGGCAACGCACCTGCAAATATAGATGTCTATGGGCAGCGGTCGCTTTGCTATTTCAGCGAATTAAGGTGGCCGCTTGCTCGTTTGCCACTTTTTAATATAAAAAAAAGACAAGTGTACCGTAGCACTGCTACAAAAGACAAATAAATTTGAATAGTTTTAATTGCTTGTAATTGAATCTCGTGTTTACTTATACATATGTTTCTTCTCGAACTTACTACCACATATTCACGTATTGCGTGACACAGTGTTAGTTATGAACTTTATATCGCATATACATTGTCGGTTCGTGTCCTCGGTTCTTTACTATTTTATCATTGTTCTAGTTTATGTGACACTCCGCGACGTCACCAGCTCACATACAACTCGAAAAGTTTCACTATTGAAATATTAACTGTTAGTTTTGTGATATGAATAAAAGCTATATTGTTCAACTTTGTTGAAACTTTAACAAATAGTTATATGATTTATTTTCAATGTTTAATTGAAAGTTTTTGTTGGAATGTAGAAATATATAAATCAATACATATTATTGTCGTCAAATTTATATCAGAACACGTTTTACAAATAATATCTACACTATTACATAAAACAATAACGCTTTTTATGTTTGTCCCTATACGAGTATATGTTTGAATCTTTAAAACTAAGCAACGGATTTTGATGCGGTTTTTTTAATAGATAGAGTGATTCATAAGGAAGGTTTATATATAACTAGCGACCCGCCCCGGCTTTGCACGGGTGCAAATATTGTTAGTATGTCTGTTATATACAATGTTCACAGTTTTTCTGTAGTGTATTTAGTATCAGTTTTGCACCCGTGCGAAGCCGGGGCGGGTCGCTAGTTGTATTATAAAGTTCCACACGTTACTTGTTTGCCTTATTCAATTTCTTTTTATTACGAGTAGTCTATTAGTTAGGTTAAAAGTTAAAGGTTTCGACCCATGATGGATTCCATTTTCCGCAACTCCACGACTAGCGCGTATTTTGCGTGAATACATGTATCTTTGACTTTCTTCGCCGATATGTGCAGATTGTATCACGGTGTTTTCCTTCAGCCTAAGAGCGTCGGTAAATATGTACATATGAAAATCGAAAATCTATTAGTTTACTAATATTTATTAAATTCACGTTATACATTTGAACCTCAAATGTCTAGATTTAGACCTAAACAGATCCGTACTACAATGCTGAGTGAGAGGGCGCCACATTCGCACGTCGCAGGAATTATTTAATGCGCCGATGTCTAGCGAGGATGTCGCGCTGTTTGGTTTATTTGAAGCTATTGGTTCCATTGGGCAATTGGAAACACCCATAATAATCGATCGCTCTGCGGGGCTACCCAGACTTTTCGATCGGCGATATCGCTTATGGAATCGAAAAAATTAGTACGAAACTGACATTAACATTAACATATGTGATTGTCACGTGTGAGATATCGAACGTCAATGTCAGTTTCATACATTTTTGATGTTCGCTATAGATTCGCTTCCTAGAGAATGTACTTTTACTTTTGTAACCCCGCTGTATTCTTATCGATTTACATAGGGAATATACAAGATTGTTATTTAATTGTTAACGATAAGAACAAGCCAATAAATTACTTTTCTGTAATATAAAAGAAGTTAGTAAGTGTCCGTAAGAATTTACGTAAGGTATTTGAAGTTATCGCGGTATCGCGGCATCACAAACGGCGGCCATGTTTGCGACTTGGCAAAGTTAAGAAGCACTTCCGCGGGTTCGCGGGAACTTTTATAAGTGTCTTACGAAGGTAACAACTTGCGGTGCCGTGCGGATTTGTTTGTTAATTTTTCAATTGTGCACCTTCGAACTGTGACGCGATTTTAAATAATGGAAAACTTTATACATTATTTTATTCATATTCATCTCTTAGTTTACTTTCCTAGTTGTATAACTTGTTTTACCTTACCCGTCCGTCTGGCGTGGCGTATGGCTAATTACTAACTCGAATACAACTTTTGACAATCTTACAAAATTAAATCACTTAGAAAGCTTAACAATCGATAATATCTCGTAGCAAGGCGTGTTACCTGTCCTTACCGCAGTCGCCGATCTCATCGATCAATATCCTCTGCCTGTCGCTGCACTGGAGCTATCAATTATAATCTAACATTGACGTGCATTGATCACATACTCTAATCAAATTACGATCCTTTATAAGGACTACAATTCTTAAATATATTCTTATTTGAAATATAAGACATGGAACAAACGTATAAATAAATATCTATGCTAATATTATAAAGAGATAAACTTTGTATTTTTGTTTGTATTGAAATACCTCAAGAACTACTGGGCCGATTTTAATAATTCTTTCACCATTAGAAAGCTACATAATCCCCGAGTAACAGAGGCTATATTTTTTAATGTCACGTGGACGAAGTCGCGCACAACAGCTAGTGTAGTTTAATTAACTTTCAAAATTGTACTGAATGTATTGTAGTTTTACGTTATACTCTCGCTTCTGGTATAGAGGAGTAGGCAGGGCATTTAGTACAAATTACGGCGTATCACAAGCCTGTTTCTCTAAAGCAAGAATTTCATTTCAAACACCATAATGTGATCCGTAAGCTGGGCACAAATCGAGCGAACCTATTCCACTCGCAACAGGGCTGTCAAACACGTCAAAATTAAGACAAGTGAGTGTTCAACTCTTGACACTTTTGCTGACTATGAAATACGACGTCCATTAATACTTAGAAGATGACGAAAATAACATTAAGTGGCTTGTTTAAGAACCCCTGAAGATCTCGATGTCTAATCGTAGAGTTCCATTGCCGTTATATTAATACATATTACTAACACTCTTTGATAACAGCGAGAGTAAATGTTAGCGCAGATAAATTGTTTCTGAAGTTTTGATAACCCTCAGTCGCGCTCGTTTCGTGTGAATAATTCAAATGAGATTATCGCCCGAGGTGTTGCATTAAAACCTCATTACGACTCATGTAAGCGGTATCAGCAGACTTACTAAATGTTTAACGAATCGAAGCTTTCTTTAAGAGTTTACTTACAGTCATGACCATTTTATTATACCTAAAGAGCTTTTATTTAAGTCGATTTGACCTCTAATTAGGCCACGGCCAGCCTTTAACCAATGGTATAAATAGGTAATAACGTGGCCACTTTTTGATAAAAAGAAATGTTTAAATAAAAAAACACATTCATGACAGAAAATGACAAAACGACAAAAAATGAAAAACATATATTTTATTCAAAATAAAGTAAATGCAAGTTGAATATTATCTAATTAGGTAAGAAGACGTAGAACAACCAACCCAAGTGTTAATCAGATCAGACATATATTTTCTGAAGTACTTAGCGTTAATTTACAAATATTGCTATTGAAGCTTGCCTAGCTAAAAGTGTTCATGTCTAAGTTTTATTAATCTAATTGTAAGAGACTTTTTGACAGCAATTTCAATCAGCTCACCCCTTTTGATTTTAGAACAAAGGTTTTGTACGCCCAAACGAAGCAACTTTGGATAGAGGTAAGTTAGGTTAAATCGTTATATTTTCGAACAAGGAAACTGTGGTACGCTAAAAAACGGCCGTCATAAAATTATTAGCAGCTCGAATCCTGTTTCACTGAGCTCCTAGGAGATCCTGTTCCAGTGAGCTCCTACGAGATCCTGGAACCCTCTTAGATCGCACTCGAGGGTGGCCATCGGGGGAGTTTTAGTGGGCGAACCCCACATAAACCTGTCTTCCTCCAGAAGGTACGATATCTTTTCCCTCTGTCTAAAGCTTGGCAAGTGTATGCCATGAACGGATTTTTACATCAAAGCCTACACGGTTGCTTTTCAAATGACATTATCTTTCTTGTAATACCACTTTTATGTACCCCTGCATGTCACAATTAGTTAAAACATAGACATGAACACTTTTCGTGAGATGAGCCTTGCCAGAAAACATATATCTGATCTAGTTATCACGTGGGTAAAAGTTATTGCAGATATCTTAAATCTAATCCGTTCTAGTTCTCTGAGTCCTTTATTTCTTGATCCACCCGGTTGTTCTCCACAAGCTTTGCGAGATTCTCCTTAATATGTTCATTGTTATTATTCAATGTATTTATCATTTTATTTATACCTTCCAAAGATTCGACAACTATCGGCGCAACGGTTGTCACTTCGGGTTTTTCGCCAAAGATCAAATTTGTACCCAATGTAATCCAATTATTCACTTCCTTACCAAAAGTATGTCCGGAAAGTTTTATTTGTGCGACAATTTGCGCGAAGGTTCCGTTTGTCGGAGCAGCGCTAGATGTTAGAAGACAAATAGCGAATAAGTATATCAGTATCTTCATCTTCATTGTCAGTAGTGACAGTTGTACTAAACTTGATGCAAATAAAGCGTATTCGTGAACAGAGACAATCTGTTATTACTCGTATCACTGGTATGCGAATGTTTTGTGATCACAACGTAATTTATACTTCCTCAACTGCATCGTTACTTATAATAAGGGCTAAGATGCACTATTTATTTAAATAAATAATATTACTCGGCCGCATGCCACATCTGAAGTGATATATTTTAATTTCAACAATTATTGAGAACATATGAAAAATATGAAAGCGCCTAATTAAAAAATCACAACCACAAATAAAAGGAGAATCCATTCATGATTTTCTAAACGGTATTATTTTATATTCGACTGTAGCTGTCGTGTTTGTTATGAACCTCGCTAAAATGTATTAAAAAATCTATTTTACCAAATGTAGAAATATAATTACAAACCATATAATATACTAGCTTCTGTTCCCGACTTCTTCCGCGTGGATTTAAAAAATATAGCCTTTGTTACTCGTGATAGCCGTTGTTACTTTGTGATAATGTAGCTTTCTAATATTGAAAGAATTTTTGAAAACGGCTCAGTAATTATTGAGTTATACAAACAAAAATATTAAAATAAAATGTTACAAAAATAGTTAAAATCTTTACAATATTAGTACGTATAGGTATAATATGGATGGATGGCGATAATGTTTATGGGATATGTATGATAAATGTCAATTGTATGTTGTAAGCATCATAACGCCTCGTGTGCAGAGAGCCTAGTCTTTATCAAGTGCGTAATAATAAATTAGTGTAAATTGACAGCTATTCACTGCTATTACTTTATATTTAAACTTCACTCGTAAATGTCCTTCAATATAAATCTGCACAAATATCAACAAACAAAGGGATCTTAAAACAATACAACGTAGTTACATTTATAGTAAAGCACTATTCTGATTGAAACATCTCAAAAGATGTTTCCAGCTTTGTTCTTTCCGTAAAAGCAATAATATTTTACCCTCGAACCTTTTAGAATAAACAGAACCCTACAATGTAATGTGATCATAGTTGTCCGATGAAAACACTGAATTAATAGTTGCAAATTAATTAACAATGTTGCAAGTGTCCTCGGACGTCGGAACTAACTTAGACAATCAGCTGCTTGTTTACCTCCTCTTAAAAATATTTTAACCATTATCTAAATACCTATTAATTTATTGATGTCTTTGTGACAAAAATAAAGTGCACAGATAATAGAAATGTTCAGATTTATTATATTAGCGTAGATAATGTGACCTGAGGTCAATTTTGATAACTACTAAATATGCACACGGGAATACCAAATGATACTTATATCGTATCATGCGTAAATTCCAATTTCAATTTTCTTAATTTAGAGAGGAAAGATTTGATTTTTTGTATTTGTTTGTATTAATTACTAACTGTTGTCCGCGACTTCGTCCGCGTGGAATTAAATAATATAGCCTATGTTACTCGGGGATAGTGCAGCTTTCTAATGGTGTAAGAATTGTTGAAATCGGTCCAGTAGTTCTTGAGTTATTTCAATACATACAAAAATACAAAGATTCTCTCTTTATAATATTAAGTATACAAATGGACTCCGAAGCTATCCGATATTACGCTTACTTGTACTGTTAAGCAACTTCCTTGCCACAAGCTAGATTATATTTTTTAAATTTAGCGCTGACCAAGTCGCAACTTCTAGTTATGTAAGATAAAACGCCCTGCTTCCAGGTAGACCGATGTAGGAAGAAAGGAAGACGTTGTACGGGAAGGCGAGGAGAGAACACTTGGAGAAGGATTATAACCAGCTCTGCAGCTACAGCAGTCTGCACTGACACATGCTGATGATGATGAAGGAGAACTACAGGCTAGTTGCAAAATGTTAGTTCTTACTAATCTAATAATATTGTTTGAAAGTTTAGCTGGATGGATCTTGGTGAAATTTTGCAAATGTACAAAAGGTACAATATCTATATCTACTAATATTATAAAGAGATAAACTTTTTATTTTTTGTATTTTTGTATGTATTGAAATAACTCAAGAACTACTGGGCCGATTTCTTTCCCTCATAGAAAGCGACATTATCCCCGAGTCACATAGGCTATATTTTTAATTCCACGCGGACGAAGTCGCGAGCAACAGCTAGTTTTTTTATATCCGCGGGGCCGAAGTCGCGGGTGACATCTAGTATTGAAATATTTTCCAAAATACCGATTTAAAATTATATAAACAAATACTTTATAGCGGGTAATTACCACAACTATATGATGGTTAAACACTTGCATAGGCGTTTAAGTAACAATCATTTAGTATTAAAAAAAATATATAAATCTGCCCAACAGTGCACCCTACGATGTTTTGAAATGAATTAGGCTGTACGATATTACTAAATATCTTACTATTATAAACAAGGATAAAAAATAAATAATTGTTCATATTTTAACATAATTTAATGATTATAGTTTTCATTACAATAAATTTACATGTTATCTTGTTCACTAACAATAACATTGGTAGATTATTAAGCACAAATTGAATTTCTTTGTTACATGAATCTTCATATTAAACTTTAGATATTATTAATCTTCGTATTGCGGATAATAAGTTGACTTGTGTACCGTCGCCAGGATCTGCCTCTCCATCAGCCTTGTTGTGTCGAGTCACCAGTCACTTTGTCGTACGGGTTCATCATCATATAGTTGTTGTTGTGCACGTGTATCTGATCAGCGCCAGGTCTGCGGTCCCGGTGCACCAAGGCCTCGTATTCTCGCCTTAAATATTCGTTCTCTTGCTGAAGCCTGTACGCATCGTTGTAACCATTATATGGGTATCCATTGTTTTGGTTCTTGTTAAAACCCAAAGAAAGTCCGAAACCGAATTGTCTTTGGATACCATTCATTGCGTTGCCGAGGCCGAGAAAAAAATCATCCAAATGTCCGTGCGTCGTCGGTACAACAGCCAGTAAGGCAATTACACTGATTATGTAAATATTTCTCATTTTTTTTGTATTGCTACAGCTCTTGATACCGACCGCTCGATTGCTATGAATTTACGAACATAAATGGCAGACGGTTTATATATAGATGCAGCCGCCTTATCTTTAGCTTCGGTCTCTAACGTGGGCGTCGTCAGGGGCGGCGGCAGGGGGCAGGGTGCTGCCCTCCCATTTAAAGAATTTCAAAATGTAAAATAGATATAAACTGCATACTTCGAAATATTAAGCTGCATACGATCTCTTTGAGCACACATAGATAACTCAATATCGACTTGTCAGTTTTTCTGCGTACTGGTGTTTTGGATTTAAAAAGTAAAATAAGTAACATACGAACATGTTATTAATTTATTAATCTTAATCTTATTTTCTGATAATATACACTAAAAATAAATATAAAGAAACCTTTCTTTGTTTAGAAATATAAAAAAGGTTATTCGAAATTACATTTCCTTCATTCTGTTGTGGTAAATACAACGGAATTACCGAAAGAAGCGAATGCTTGTATTCTGATAACATAGTGACATCGTTATCATGTAGTTTACTAGCTGTTGCTCGCGACGTCGTCTGCATGGAATTAAAAAATATAGCCTATGTTACTCGGGGATAATGTAGCTTTCTAATGGGGAAAGATTTTTTGAGATCGGCCCTGTGGTTCTTGAGTTATTTCAATACATACATAAATCTTTCCTCCTTAGTCATTAAAACGGCCTATGTTACTCCCACATAAACTACTTTACTTTACCAGAGGAAAGTTTGGACAGGTCGATGCATGGATCTTTGTTAATAGGTATCACTGGAACGGCCTAATTAATAATATGAAAGGCAGAGATATAAAGCATAGTCTGGAAAAAGCCATAATTTATTTATTTATTTAATTGTAAGAGAACCAACAGCTATGAATGACAGAGTAGACATAACAATAAACAACAAACATCAGCCAATAACAGGTCCCCACTAATAGAAACACTACACAAGATAACATTACGCGAATA